>NCSK02000028.1:0-177324 GCA_002276475.2 Chlorociboria aeruginascens | reverse complement strand
CCCCCCTATCAAATATTTCATCTTAAACCCCACACTCTCACTCATTTACTCCCTTCCTCCGTTCTCTCGCCATTTCTCCCACTAAAACCCCGCATCCACCACCGTCAAACCGCAATAGGCTGAGGCGCCGCACCCACCTTTGCGATCTCGGGCACCTCGTCTTTAGCCACAGTAACAGGAGCAGGGGTCTCAGCAACCGGCACGCTGGGTTCCTCGATTTCAGGCTCCTCCTCAATCGTATCTGGAGTGTAGATAGTTGGTGGATCGGGGACAGCGGGCGGGACTTCGGAGGGGAAATTATCGTCAATGGGAGTGAGTGGTTCTTCAGCTTTGGGTTCTTCGATCGGAGTAGATTCGGGCTCGGGCGCGATTTCAGCTACTGGTTCACTAGCTGCTTCTTCAGGCTCGATCTTGACGGGTTCGCTCTTGTGAATTGGAAGCGGTTCTTCGAATTTTACTTCTTTAACTGGGGAACTAACTGGCTCTACAGGCTTGGATTCTTCGACGATTTCACTAACAGCTTCAGTGACGGGCTCAGAGACAGGCTCGGCTTCAGGTTCTTCGGATTTTGGTTCTTCGGCTTTAGGAGTTTCTTCTGTAGCTACGGCTTCAGGAACCGGCTCGGTTGCTAGTTCTTCAGTTTTAGGTTCTTTGGCAGTTCCTTCGACTTTTGCATCTTCAGTGGCTACCGGCTCAGGAATGGCTTTGCTTTCAGATTCTTCAGACTTGGGGTTTTCAGGTTCAGGAACAGTGTCTTTTTGCTCAGGGATAGCTTCTTCAGATTTTGCTTCTAGGACTGGTTCGCTAGCTGGTTCCTCAGCAGCTGGGGCTATTGCAACAGGCTCGCTTCCAGGGACTGGCTCTGCGATAGAGGCCTTAGGAATAGCCTCCGGTTCGGCCGCGGGCTCAGTACCAGGCTCAGCTGGTTCCTCCACTTTCCCCTCGCTAGTAGGAGTAGGTTCCTCAACCTTATCGTCAGGCTTGCTCTCCTCCTCTTTAACTTCGGACCTTGGTTCCTCGGCCGCAGGTTCAGTACCAGGCTCAGCTAGTTCCTCCACTTTCTCCTCGCTAGTAGGAATAGGTTCCTCGACCTTATCGTCAGGCTTGCTCTCCTCCTCTTTAGCTTCGGACCTTGGCTCCTCGACTTTCTCTTCACTTCGGGTAGCCTCTTCGGCTTTTGGCTCCGAGGAGGCAAGAGCATCTTCCCTTGCCTTCAAGCTGGCTTCACGGGCATCGAGGCGTGCTTCGCGTTCAGCAAGAGCTGCTTCACGGGCGGCGAGAGTGGATTCACGGTCGGTGTCTGCCATTATGAGAATTGGTGATGACAAAATGGTATGAGCGATCAATTGATGACTTAGATATTTAAAAAGTGGAAAATATAAGATCAAAGATCTTGTGTTTCAGCAAAGCAGAGGGGAATCAGTCAACTAAATACAACTCCCAAGCCCCAGAAGAATCGAAACAGGAATTGAGCGGCGAAAATCCCTTCACTTGAAGAGTGCCGGCGTAACATCCAACATCCGAATGGAGAATATATCCCTCTGAACTCACGCGATTTCCGACGAATGTATCCTAATCTAGTCGAATGTTACCATGTCATACACCAGCGCATTCCTTCCCAACCTCGTCTCTACCAATCCTTCATGTTGCCATTGACGACAAGAACAAAGATACATATAGGAAGGAGTCTCGTGCATTGCTAGTAGCCAGTACAAAAACGAGGCGTGCGAATTGAGTTTTGATATCGAACTAACGAATCTGCACACTGATCACTTGAACCCCGCATGAACATGCATTACTCATGCGCCATTTCTACCTTTGTTTTGAATATTTTCGTATCTTCACCGCATAATGCAACCACCAATTGTGGGGGGAATTTCGCGTTAATTCATAATTAACTCTCAATTCCAGATCTGTGACATATCCGAACACTTCAAACCCTGAAAGCCAAGACGGCGAAGCATCCCATTAATGATTATAGAAAATGATCACGATTTCAAGAATCTTTGCTGATTCAAAAGCTAGGTATTCGAATTCCTCTTTGGGCATGACTCGCACGCGATAACTCATGCGGTATGCAGGGACTAGATTGGTACGTGGCAGGCGTGGGGAACCAATGTATTGTGAAGGCGGGGTACAGTATGAGAACAACAACAATGCTCACTTGAGCTGCAAATTTTGAAAATGTATTGAAATGAACTTTGGTTGGCAGAGATTAAAAAGTGGCGACATTGACTCCGTCAGCGGAGATGCATTGGGAAATTGGGAGTGGGATTTCTGTCATTTAGGTGCCCAATAGGTAGAATTCTTCTGCAAGATGTTCCGTTTGAAGCAACTTCAACCGTCAAGATGATGGGGAAGTTGATAATAGACTTTAGTTTGAATGGTTGTTGTTTGTAACACAAAAATGTCGTTATAGATATGTGGCGAATGGCAGCCCAATCTCCTCCTTGATAACCTCCAAAGCTCTGATGACTTTCTCGTCTTCATATCTAGTGATTCATCAGCTGTACGTGTCCAAAATCATGCAATGGAAAAACTGACCTTCTTCCAACCAATTGCAAGCTAATAGGGGCGTCTTTGTATCCTTCGGCTCCATGCTCTTCCCAAAGATCCCAGTTATACTTGTCATTTTCATTTCGAGGTGTATAACTTTCTTTCGCTCTATCTTTCCTGACATCGACTTTATCGACTGGGAATATCAAAGCAGGATAATCTAACAAATTCCACTGGGAAGTATATCCCCACCATCGAGCTGTATCCATCTTCACTGCACTTCCGGGACCCACAGGACAGAGAATTACATCGACCATTCCCTTGGGCTCTCCATTAGGACCTCTCGATATCGCGGTATTGTTCCAGTGTTTGGCATACTCTGCACGATAATTATCGCGTTTTACTGTCGCTTTCCACATCGAAGAAATGGTATGCTCTACAACATACGGATTGGCTTTCAGAATGAAACTTGTAAGAGGTCTTAAAGGTTCACCGGATGCGTTGATGGCTTCGATTACTTCTGCACCGCCATCAGAGAAATAGAGATTGGCCTGAGATGTCAATAAGAACCACTAAAGCGGGGAAGACTCACAATTAACTCCCACGCCAAATCATGCTTGTATGGTTTCCAGTCCATAACTTCGAAATTTTCTTTCGCTTTCAGCTTATCCACAACCTGCTGCAGCGCTCGAGTGACTGGAGGATGAGGCTTCACGACTCCATCATCCCATAAAACGGCGACCCTCAACTTCCTTCCTTTAAATACATCCTCTTCTTTCCACGGAAACGGGAGAAGTGCAGGTTCCTTATACCAAGGCTTCGCATCAATCAGGGTCTTAATAAAGAGCTTACAACCTTGCAAGCTGGTGGATAATGGCCCAATCGTCGGGACAATCTGCTCCTCTCCCGCCATCGCGGAGCTCAATCCATCAACTGGCAAACGAAGAGTCGTCGGTTTCATCCCATAAAGACCATTATTAGCAGCAGGAGAACGAATCGACCCTCCAATATCTGTCCCAATACCTAAGCAAGACCCTCTAAACCCAATCAGTGCACCTTCACCACCAGACGATCCACCAGCTGACAACGTTGTATTAAAAGGATTGACAGTTACTCTATTTCAATCAGCAATTCGCTTCGATTTCAGTTTAGACATACCCATATATATTACTACTCGTCTCCAAATGCATCAGAGACTGGGGCTGAGTAGTCCTCACGTAAAAAACTGCACCCGCAGCCCATAGAATCTGCAAAATATGCGCATCTCCGGGAGCGGTTCTTCCAACCCAGGCTACAAATCCTGCATTGAGATCGAGATCTTTCATACCCACATGCTCTTTCACGCTTATCGGTATTCCATGCAGTGAACCGCTGGGCTTGCCATTCGTTTTGAGGTACTCATCGAGGTAAGTCGCGCGGGTCAGTGCTCGTTCGGGCAGAAGTTCAGTGACACAATTGACCTGCTTGTATCTTAGCCCTTGCTTCTCCATGAACAGAATAATCATACCGCTTTCTGTGCCAGGCCAGCTCGACGTAGAAATGCTTTGGTGACTTCCACGCAGCTAAGCTCGCCCTTGGCAAGTTTGGGCAAGAGCTCTTCGACTGTACTCTCCGTTATCTTGATCTCTTCTGTTGTGAGTATTTCCTTTGCAATTGGGATGGTATTCAACGGCACATCTTCGATGTCGGGAATGGCTTGCTCAAGGGCAGAAATTGTCCTATCACGGTGCTCCTGTCTATCTTTGGCTACTTCTTGCCATGTTGCGCCGGATTCTATGGTCACTGTTGCTGCTGTCATTGCGAGTAGTCAGGGCGAGTATTCTGGGATGTGAAGAAGGGTACAAAGTAACATGGCATGAATATATTAAGACTATGTACGTATTGTCACCAATGGACCTAACGATAACGAGGACAACGGTGGGTTGCAATGAAGACAAGGTGGGGGATAAGGTGGTGGTGGATTAAAGTTGCTAACTAATAATAATAAAGGGGTTTCCTTATCATATGCCAGAAAAAGACCCCGCAGAGTCACGTGCTTGAACCCCGACTTCATTTGATAGCTAGGAAGAAAGTGTTTAATGAAAAGTACGTTTCTATAAGCATTTAGAAAAGCAGTGGTGCGCGTTACTGTTACATTTAAAGAAGAACTAGAACCATCTGCTATCAGAATGTCATTCCCCATAATTTCTCCTCTCGAGCTCAAATTAACTACTCAATGCAAATCACCAAACGACATTATAAGTACCGGTGCCACCGAAGATGCCAATAACACCCTCCCTCCTGGTCAAAGTAGAATTGCAGATGCTTACAATTCAACGAGCAGCCCTGGCCATACTTCTCACTAGATAGCAGATACGCAGTATCCATGCGGAAGATATTGCGAGGATTTTGTGTCCTGCCATATTTCACAAAGATGTGTGCCAACGTATGAGGGAAGCTCTGAAGCCTTGGAAGGCTGTGCCATAGGCAAACTCTGGTGGTTCAGGACAGTTTGTAAGTGCGGAACTATTTCAGCACATTTTGGCCTGTCCATAATTTTACAGCTTCAGCCACGTGAATTCCCCAACATTGAAAGTTGGCGACATAAAATTTCTTATAGTTTCTATAGCAAAGGCCTAGAAATACATAGCTGAGGGCGAGTATTTGATGCGTACTCGATCATAATTTGGGATTTACTGTTTATAGTTAGTCTATACTCCCAGAAGATAATATCCCATACTCAATTCCTCCAAGTCCATACAAAGCGGCTCATCTATCTCCAGGTGGCCTATTAAGAGTCGCATCGAGCCTTTTGAAGATGCCCTGGCGCTCCAACAAATTAGGGATTCTGATGGAATGGGATCTGAACGACTCTTCTGAGCGAGATTTAGGATGGTTCTGGAGAATGTGAAGCTATAACTGGGATGGTATGAGTCAGTAGCAATGCATACACATGGCTTCAATCCAAAATCGTCAATGGAGGCCTTCGCAAAGCTTTAAGAGACCTACTAGTCTGGTTTGGTGAACTGGTTGATTTTGGAAGAACTAGAGTCTTCTAAAGCAATAATCACATGTTTCAGCGGGGAAGAATTCTCGGAACCATATTTGCATATACTTCGGTAATCTCACCCTAACAAGGTAGCCTTACGTTCATTCCCTGTATAGCCACACCAGTCATCAACAATCTATGAATTGTGAGTCGAGACAAGAGTCTGAACCCCAGTGGAAGACTCACCAGCTCATTCATCCCTATCATCTTATCTTGTTCGATAAAAGAATATAATCTAATGCTCGTCGCCTGACGCTGAAAATCTTTTAGTGATGGTCCGTAGTTCATGGCTTTTTAATTCGAGAGATTGCAAAGGATCTGTTCCGGGCCACACCTGTGAATCAAGAAACCTGAGAGCCGATGGCAACTAAATGAGAAAAAGTATACCTGATTCACTACGCGTCCGCCCATACTAACTTCACTGCCGCAATATTGATGAAAAGGATCAATGAGTTTAATGGAGTGAGATGGAGTGAGATAGTAAGAGATATTCGAAATGAAGTAACGATGCTAGAAAAGAAGCTGATAGCGGTACATAGCTCTCAGGAACAATGGAAGGCGCGAGCCAGACTCAGCAGTGTGACCGTACGGAGACAAGGCACTTTGGAACTGATTTGAATAGAACATTGATTAAAGGGCAAAGTTGAAGTGAGGAAGACCTGAAAATCATCGCTTGATACTTTGACAGTTTTTACTCTAGATGAATGCTAAAGAAAAGAAAAAGCTGAGCAGTACGTGTATATTGGTTGAACCCGCACTACCATATTACAGGCAGAGCTTTCCACGCGATGATATTGAACCTTTTTGGAATGCTAATACAATCCAAGCCCCCAATCCCATTTGGTATCGTACTTTCGAAATCTAAGAATGTTACTCCAGTCTGATGCAATGTCCGAGATGGAACACATCTCCATCCACCCCGGGACACAAGGTATCTCCCGTCACTCTATGAATCTATGCATGCCCAACACCAGTAACATTATGCTTCACTCTTGCCTCATAACGCCGACCCAATGAACCCACCTATATACAACAATGGACAACACCCCCAGCACCTCTCAGCACCGGTCACACCACGGCCTCCCCCAATTAAACGCCATGCCCACCGTCCCAACCGTAAGTCCAACTAATAACATCGCAACAACGAACTTACACAACTCCTCCGCCCCATTCCCATCCTCATCTCCATCCCCAGTTCCATCCCAATGCCCTCCCCCTAACAACCTATTCCTCTCCAGGGCACTGCTCCCCGTATACAACGTATCATAACTCGGCGGATTCAAACCCGCCGAATCAGCATCAGTATCTGCAAGCACATGGACCAAGTACGGCTCATCACTATAACCGCCGGGGATCGCGATCTGTAGACTTGGTCGCGAAAACATGTATTCCGGGGGCGGGAAGTGCGTCAATTGCTCTGGAGTTCGGGACGCCAGGTAGTCGTGCATGGGCTCGTATTTGGGAGGCCGGCTCGGCATCGCATCTTCGTCTACAGATGCTGTTGCGGTTGTGTTTATACATGTAGGTGAGCGGGTCGGAGAAGGCTCGTCACGGTATGGAGACTGCAAATCACGGAGCGGAGGTTGCAGTGGGAGAGGTAGAGGTAACGGCGGTAATTGCTGTGCTAATCGTGTACTTGGAATAGAAGACGAACGACGGTGGTTGTTGTTGTTGTTGGACATTGCTGGTGTGAGCATAGGTAAGCGGGCTGAGAAGCAGCCTTGTCAGCCTCGCGATAGGAAATGGCGAAAGTTGAAGATATATAATTCCTCGAACGGTAGGTAGGATACTAGCTCCTCGGTTTTATTTTATTTGTGGGTGAGGGATGGATTGGAGCTGCGAGGTTTCCATTGGGATCCTGTTTCCTGGGTTTGTTGTTGGCTCAGCCCGACCTAGACCCATTTGCGGTTACTCAGGGGGTCGTCGTCAGTATGAAACCGCGTTTCAGATGGGAATTGATACTCAACGTATCGTGTATGAAAAAGTCTCATATTGCAGTGATCAAAACTAACCAATTGCAAGATATCTTATGTCTAAGAAAATTAATTGCAAACTCCAAACATTCGAGCATTAACTACCAAAGGCTGTAGCAATATATAGTCCTAAACCTAGTAACAAAAAATATTTTTATTGGTTTTAAACCCTTGGTTTGCAGCGTTAATAAATAATAAAAAAGGACAATATTACGGATATATTATTTGCGCATTCTAATAATTAAGTCTCGAGACAACTCTTTCCAACTCTTCAACCATCCCATCTTATACGTACCCTTCGCTACCCACTCGCTAGCCTAGCGCGCGCGCTTATTTTCCAATCAAAACCTCACCCAAAAACAGCAAAACTCCCCCCCAACCCTTTTTTAGGATTGGGAGATAGAAACGGCACTGAAGCGGTTTTGAAGGGGCAACACTTAGCAAGTGCCATAGAAGATCGGCATTCAACGCCATGCGTAAGCGGTTCAACGATCTTTACTACAGTTACTTTGCTAGTAGCTACAGGGCCGGCATTCAACGCCATGCGTAAGCGGTTCAACGGCTCTGTGTTTGCTACTTGTTGCAATGGTTTGACTTATTTAATTATACATATGGTAAAAAAAATTAAGCGAGGCGAACTTACTATGACTAAACTTTGCTGCTGGCAGTGCTGTCTCGTGCTAAAAACTATGGAATCCAATCCTTCCACATTTCTATACTTTAAGCTGGGCTTGGAGACATCGATTTTTGCCAACTGCGGATATGGATGCTGTCTCTTGCTGGGAGTATTCCAATATTCTTTCAATATTTCTATAATAGTTAAGGATGTATAGAGGTAGGTCCGCATTCGTTACGGAAATCAAAATGTAACGGATAGAGATATACATAAAACGTCTTCCAGTCTGCAATAACCATACCAAGTTATAAAACAAATTCTACACATCCTCCATACAGATACCAAATAATGCCTCTCAATCCCGCCATCATTGCCGGACTATCTATGGAATCCCCATATCGAGTGAGAGCCCAGAATGAGTCTCAACTCCGACGCTTTCCATCCATCATTCTTCTTCTCGATTTTTTGTAACTACTCTTTCAATTGCGCCTTGTCCCAATACCAAGACATTCCCAGAGCAATCTTAAAACTTTTTTCTAACCTGTCGAATTCAGTCCATGCCCCATGCCACTCTAAATCTGAACAGGTGAGCACAAGCTTCTCCAATTTCTCATATTCTAGACTTTTCTCAGGTATAGTACTGCTATCGATCTCCACGATATGCTCAGCATCTCAATTGTGAATCATGGGCGGCGTCGAGAGGCTACGAACTCTTTCGAGCCTTTTGACATAGATCAGTTCTCGCTGTCTCGGGTTTGGTATATCCTAGCAAAGTTCCAAACTTACCGTACGAAACAGCCATTTTCCAAACAGCCCTTTCATCTGTCACCCACCTCCAGAGTTTGAGTAGGGGTATAAACAGCCGTCCATCCCACAACCGCAGTTGTCGTCAAGGACCTGCGGACAATAAACAGTATCAATCTCGTAATTTATTAGGGTCTTCTGAGCGGCGAAGAGAGTACTTTCATCGTACAAGCGTCGGACTTCGCCCCTCGATTCTTGACAAACGTGATATATAGTCGAGTAAGCAGTCCGCTGGATTTCCCGTCCATATATGGGGTGGGCGACGAAAGTCATTCGGAATATGAGTGTCATAATCGTATGATCGATAGCCATATTTATGCATATGATATTTCTGGTTGTGCGGTGGTTGAATTGGGTATAACAATCTTCCCTGATCAAGTCCATCCTCTCTTTTCGGACGGACCTCAATGACGCGAGGATCTATGTTGAAATCCCATATTATTCACCTGATCGCAATGGGGAGTTTTGAAAATAAATGAAAGCTCGGATCTAGAGGTCTATCTTGACAGCGCTGAGATTCTGCAAAAAATTGGTCGCCGAGTTCCACGGTGTCACGCAAAAGTTTCCGCTCGATCTCCAATGGTACCTCAGTTCGGTTCCAAGCATGTCCCCCCGAGTCAGATCGAGCTTTAAAATACTTGTATTGATCTTTTGGTCGATTGATTGTGCGCTGCATACCACGGAGAATCCTGCCGACGGCGCCCTCTCTAGCAACGGCTTCCCGGTGCGTTATCCCAGGATTGTATTTGCGAAGATCATTCTCGAATTTCGTTTTGAACAGGGAAAGAACCAGATATAGAAGCATTGAAGAAGTTGACGGGTCGGATCTGGGGGCGGGCTCAATTCATCGCTCTGCTCTTTTCCAGCACATGGTATTATCACAGCAAGCTTCTTGCCATCTGAATCAGGGATTATATCTCGTCATTAGAATTAGGCTCCTCCGAACGTGTCGACATTGCTGTTCTCGATGAAAAACAAAGTGCTCTACGACGAATAGGTTGGCAGAGACGTGAAGTTGGAACACGGCAGACGACGGCGACGGCTGGCTTCCTCAACCAGAAATTCCTCTATTCACAATCGCTGATAGCCGTATCCCAGCAATGACCATCAAGGCTTTTGATCTTATAAATGCAGAGGTTCGTCAATTCACCGATTTATTTCGATTTGCTTACGTAGTCAGGGTTTTCTGCTAGATTTAGAGTTATATATTAGTGTATACTCAATCTGCCAATCAAACCAGCTTGACCTAGGCTTTTATAAGAAATAAAAACAAAGTTAAAATTGCCTATCTGGAACAACTTCCAAAATATCCATCAATTAAATGTTTCTATTAATCGTTTGCAGCATTTATGAAGTATGAAACAATCGTCCAATACATTCGCCATAAAATCAACCCCATCCATTCCATTCCATCAGCAAAAGACGACCCACCCTATAATCCTTTTTCCTTTAAAAAATCCCAAACCTAAAAATTTCTAAACCTCCACCAATTAAAATATTCGCATTTATACGAGAGGATTTTTTTTTTTGTGATAGGTATAGATAGGTCTAGAGTATATGGGGCACAGAGCCTGCCTGTAAAAGCTTGTAAATGGACTGTAGTTCATTCTACCATTATGGCGATTTATTAGCGATCAGTGCCTGGAAATTATAGAGGTTAAGATTTAAGGTTTATAATTATAAAAGTTTACAAAACATATATGCTGTATTTACCATATTTATGGTTGCAACCTTCGTACAAATGGATGCTATAGATATTCATTTAGAGGGAAGTGAGGCATCTATTTCTTATTCAAACCTAACTAACAATAATCTAACAGCAGAAGATAACTCCATTCCTGGTGCACCCCACCAAGCCAAGTCACCAACCCAAACCCAAATCATGTATCAAGAAAAGTAACTACAAGTCCCATTGGCCTCCTTTAGCAAGAGGACTTCCTACCTTAGGAGCCCATTGTAGACTCTTTCTCCTCGCAGCCATCAACCTCATCATAACTGTCTCATCCTTCTTCTCGCTCAAGAAGCCTTTCCCTTCCGTTACATTCCCAAATCTCTGCTGTGGCGCTGTCTGTTGAGCCAGTCTCTGATCCAAGAAATAAGTGCCAGGAGTTTCGGCGCCATTAAGGTCGTCGAGATATGCTTCATTATATGCGCTGATAGTTTCAGGTGCCGGAGTAGCAGGGACGGGGGTTAAAATCATTGTTTCATCGTCGATTTTATCCTCACTAGAAGACGAGGAAGCGGGAGAGCGGTACCATTGTACGGATTCCCGACGATGGGTCTTGAATGTCGTGGGGGTTTCGCCGAAGCTGGATGAGCCGTTGCGAGAGGGAGTTGTAGATGGGAGGAGAGTTCCGTTGAGATTAGCCAAAGCACGAGGTTCCATACTCTTGCGTCTACGATGACCTCCTCGAGGGACAAGGCCAGTATCAACAGCATAGGCTGCTTCGTCGAGCCACTTGTTCTCTCGCTCGCAACTAATTTTATCGTTAGCATTTACAATGGAGAGCAGGAACTGGCAACTCACTCTAGAACCCATCCAACACCAACACATGAAACAACACCTCCTGTCTCTTTAGCTTTTTCGAGAGTTCTCTTCCCACCGTCTTTGAAGACCACGTGAGTGATTCCAATCTTGCTGTCTTCTCCACTTTCATTTCCATTCCAGCTCCAAGACTTGACACATCTCGCACCCATTTGTGTGAGTAACTCAGTGAAAAGGATACTTGCATCTGCTCCCTCACTAGTATAAACATCAACAAAAACCACAGCCCCTTGTAAGAGAGCTGTGTTGAGGTCTCTTCTTGGGGTACGAGCTGGGGTTCCACATGTCGACCACGATGCTGGCTCTGGCTTTGAAGGTGTGGCACAAGCATCTTGCATGACAGCATCTGGGCTATTCCATTGTCGACGACTCTTCGTCGGAGAGTATGAAATGACCGTGTTGCTACGAGAGAGTGAAGACGGTCTCTGAACAGGCAGTTTTGAACCGCTGGCACTTCTCTTTTTTGGTGATGGTCTCATTGGTGACTCAATACCCTCTGGCTTAAGAGGGACCTTAGATACAGTGTGGAAGACTCTTTCGGAGAGAACACGCTTTGGAGTTACTAATGCTGGAGTGCTAACTGTTGGGTATGTAGGAGAAGCGGGTATTTCGAAAAGAGCTGGATCGAGGAGGATCTCATTTTCATCACCATATTCTTGACTAGCTTCAGAAGGAGCATTCTCATGTTCTCCATTGATTTCGGCCTCCTGCATGTGAAAGACTTCTTCTGGCTCAAGTAGGGATAACTCATCGGCTTCATGGGCCAGAGCAAAATCTTCATCATCGAGCTCTACGGGAGAGAAGTTGATCTCTTCAACCTCTTCCAGTTCAATTGGAGCCATCTCATCTCGGACAGACATTTCGTCCTCGAAAAAAGTACTCTTAGCTGGAGATAGAACCGCCTCGGATTCTCCTGATGCGGGAAACCTATTTGCTGTTGGGGAGGAAATTTCTCTGTCTGCGCTACCGCTTCCGGATCTCTCGGGACTTGCAGCCATCCAGTCATTCAGTTGTTTTGCAAGTGGTGTGAATCCAATTTCCTTCTGTCGCCCTGGTCGAATTACCGCGGATCTCTGGGTGCCATCTGTCTTTGGGGTCTTGCTGATCGTCGTAAGTCGGATTGGGGTGGCTGGTGATGGGGCGAAATCACGCGCGGAGATATGGAACCCAGTAAGAGGAGCGGGTGAGTATTTTGAATCCTGCGAAGCAAGTTCGTCTTCGTCTTCGGAGTCAAGGAATGGGTTCTCGTCTTCTGGGCGGAGGCCATAAGTACCAGTGCTATATCTGGGTGGAGAGCAAGGAGGTGTTGTGCTTTCGGCGATCACCTCCCCGATAGATTTTGGCTCGTCAACAACCAGAGATTCATCGACAATATCTTGGATGACGACCTCCTCATCGATCGTTTCGTGTCCTCCTGCGAAAGCAGGATCAGACTCGCGAGGCATGATCGATGATAGACGGCCCGTGAACGTCAAGCCAGGTTCTGGGGATAACGGCGTATTCCCATTATTGGTAGCTTGGGGGCTCCCAGTCGAAAATTCCTTGGAACTAGAAGGAAACAACTGTCCTGGAGGACGAATGGCGCTTTTCGTAAGTGTTCTCGGAGTTCCGGATTTGGAAACGCTGAATTTACTGATCCTAGGTGTCGCGATGATGACTGAACCTGTATGAGCAACTCTGGCTGGAGATCCAGCTTCAGTGACTTTTGTAGGTGATTGTGGTCGTCGGGCAGGTGATTGAAGCAGTGAGCTTTTGAAACTCGGCTCAGTTGCGATTGGCTGTTTGGATGGTAGGGATACCTTGAATGGCGTCTGAAGTAAAGAGTTCCCAAGAGGTCCCTTTTGTGGAGATGTCTTGAGAGATTCTTTCAATGGGGATGGAGGAGGTCGCCGAGCCGGACTTGCCACAATCGTGGCACCCAGATCTTGGGTGGCGGTGAAGGATTGAGCAGCAGTATGAGTTGAGAAGTCCAGCTTCTTTCCGGCGCGGATGCCTCCAGGTGGTTTGACTGGGCTCTTCATCAATGGTTTCATTGGTGTTTTTTCGGCAATAGCAAGTTCGTCGTCGGAGTTCGTATCTCTTGCCATAGATACTTGTGTTGCCTTCTTTGGACTGAGAGGAGAAGACTTCTCCGTTTCTTCGGTAGCCTTGGCACGGCCACGAGTAGCACGAGTTGTAGGTGCAGCTTTCCGAATTGGTTTTGCACGTAATCCAGATTCTGTCACTTTCGCCTTTCCTTTCGTATTGGCAGCTACCGGAATGACATTTTCTTTGTCCGGGCCCTCAAACTTGACTGTCTTCTTTGGAGCGGTAGCTTTTGAAATAGTTGCCGTTCGAGTGCGAGTTGTCCTTGGTCCTGGCTCCTCTAGCACCATAGTTTCTTCTTTTGGTTCGGCCTTCTTTGCTCGTGCTCGTGTAGATGTTGCAGGGTCAGATACAGGGAGAGCTGGAGGATCAACCGCAGGTTTCTTCTGGCGGCCTCGTGTATTTTTGGCTGGCGCAGGTTTCTCGTTCCCCTCCGGTTCTGGCTCGACAATAGCGGTCTTCTTGGGACGTCCTCGTGTTGTTTTGGGTGGATCTGATTTACCAAGATCGTCCATGGTCCCGCTATGTTCTTCTTCTTCTGGCGTTTCGTCGGCTCTTGTTTTTCTCTTTGTCGTCGATGTAGTTCGAGTCACTTTGGCTTTTGCAGCGGCAGTCGCGATCTTGGTTGTCTTGACGGCAGTATCGATTTTCGCCGCAGCTCGGGCACGTGTAACACGCTTTGGTGGGGGTTGGTCGTTCATAATTGAATCAATTGAGCTCTAAATCAAGAGGGGGATTCTCGAATTACATTTGTCGTTGTCAGTTTGTCGTGGGGTTTGCAATGAGGTCGTGGGGATTTCAGATAGCGGTGTCACGTATTATTTATTTATTTGGCGCTAGCGTTGCCATGTAGCAACGGATCATCACGTGACTATAACCGCAACGTCACGAGACGTCAATGGTAAGAATACATTGGCAACGAAACCAGGGGCCGCAAATAGATATATTTTCAGTAGTAAACGCGTAGCATAAAATTTTTACTTATTGACTTTTATGGGGGCCAGCCCCCAACCCCCCGCTCCTCACTTCGTTCGCGATGACCTTTCAGCAGATAAATCTAGAGTAGACTAATCCTAATCTAAAAACACCGTAGCGCCGACAACTTATCCAATGAGATTTGGGAGAAAGGTTCCATTGTGACATGTACATCGCGAGTAAGCGGGAGCTGAATGTTATACCTATTGCTCGTCGTTGTCCTTTGTTGCATGCTCACGTGTGTGTGCCATGGCTGGCCTAGGTACCGGTACTGGTAATATGATGATCAGAACCA
The DNA here is from genome assembly GCA_002276475.2 of Chlorociboria aeruginascens. Taxonomy (NCBI): domain Eukaryota; kingdom Fungi; phylum Ascomycota; class Leotiomycetes; order Helotiales; family Chlorociboriaceae; genus Chlorociboria; species Chlorociboria aeruginascens. The sequence goes on along the minus strand of NCSK02000028.1, from coordinate 162,507 downwards.
ACTCTACCTCGGTATATACAACGATAAGCAGAGATAATGCATGCTCGGGCTCCTGTTGCCGAACGCGCCGACATGTCGTCATCAGGGGGGAGCCATCTCAGCCACCACAGCTACACCGGTAACACCGGGTACACCAGGTTGTACCATGTAACTTATGTAATATATATATCGACGCTAATCCTAATCCTGCTCCTAATAATAATAATAAATAATAATACTACTACTACTTATTTTCCATCCATCGTCCTGCCTGATACTCTATCCATCGACACTGCATGTCCCAAATATATATCCTCTACACTGACCCTGCCCGACGGCCACCGAGGATCGCTCGATCGGCACAGGGGTTGTCACAGCAAATAACATCCACCGAACCACCAGAACGGAACGTCGGCGAGTGAGTGAGAAGGAACTGCGCCATGTACTAGGGACTAATACGAAGTACAGTCCAGTGAACGACTCGAGCTGGGGATATCATACCACCAGACTCCTCTCTCCCCTTGCTTCACCAAACGCTGTTGGTGGGGGTGCATTTCGTGGTCCACGGCCACGAACAACAAACCCGTAGGCTCCCGTTGCATGTCACAACGCAAAAAATAAATACCAACCTGCAGCCCCTCAACCCACGCTGACTGTAATCATTCTACAATCACGTCAAGTCGAGTCAAGTCAGCAATTGATTTCATGCAATCTCATATGAGTCCCTACCACCTACCCTCTACCATCACACAACCTGAGCACGCGCCGTAAAGTACCCACCCGTCTCTCGACTCCGTAGATCCAGCATCCCTTGGTCGTCCCTTTGATTGTTTTCAAACGATTGCCTTGGGAGTGATTCCACCTTCAAGATGAGGGTTCCTCTCCCAATTGTGGCATCTCTTGCCTCATTAGCATTAAGCAGTGGTGAGTATTCAGTTCGGGGTGGGCTTCCAAAGATGTATTGCTGACCCATAACCCAGCTTCCATCGGCATCCCTCGCCATGGCACCGTCGCAGAGTATGCTGCGGGTGCCCTCGCGGCCATCAAGCGCGCCCTTCCCAACTCCCCCTCAGGAGGATACGCGCCCGCCGATGTCACTTGCCCGTCAACAAGACCGACCATCAGAGAGGCTGATTCCTTGTCGCCGAACGAGACGGCATGGCTGGAGCTGCGACGAAACCACACCGTCGAGCCCATGCAGTCGCTCCTAACGCGTCTAAGCATTCCCTCTTTCGATGCAAATTCATACATCAGCAATATTGCAAACAATGCCGCCGCTCTCCCAAACATTGCCATTGCCGTTTCAGGAGGAGGTTATCGAGCAATGTTGAATGGGGCCGGATTTCTCGCGGCTGCTGATAACCGGACGACCAACTCGACCAATGCTGGTGGGATTGGTGGCCTTCTACAGTCCGCAACCTACCTGGCTGGACTTTCCGGTGGCTCGTGGCTGGTTGGTTCCATGTACACCAACAATTTTAGCTCGGTTCAAGCCCTCCGGGATGGAAGCAGGAGATCTTTTATTTGGCAGCTCGGAAACTCCATTGTCGAGGGGCCATCCGAGGGCTCGATCCAAATCTTGTCGAGCATAGATTATTATAATACCATCCAGGATGAAGTCAGTTCAAAGGAGAATGCGGGGTTCAACACCTCACTCACGGATTACTGGGGTCGTGCTTTGTCTTTCCAGCTTGTCAATGCAACTGATGGAGGACCAGCATACACTTTCTCGTCAATCGCTTTGGCAGATAATTTCATCAACGGTAAAATCCCTTTCCCGCTCATCGTTTCCGATGGCCGTGCTCCCGACGAAGTCTTAATATCTCTCAATTCGACCGTCTACGAGTTTAATCCCTTCGAGATGGGCTCATGGGATCCGACCACCTATGGCTTTGCTCCTACGCGTTATCTTGGATCCAACTTCTCGGGCGGTGTGGTGCCAGAAGACGGACAGTGCGTGGAAGGTTTTGACCAAGCCGGTTTTGTGATGGGAACATCTTCCTCCCTCTTCAATACATTCCTCATCTACCTCAACGGCACCACCATACCACAAGTCGTCCAAAATATCTTTGCCAGCATTCTAACAGATCTCGGACAGGATAATAACGATATTGCTCAATATCAACCGAATCCCTTCTATGGCTTCAACAATGCCACCAACCGCAACGCTCAGACGGCGCAACTCACCCTCGTCGATGGTGGCGAAGATGGGCAAAATATCCCACTAAACCCACTCATCCAACCAGTGCGCCATGTCGATGTCATTTTCGCCGTCGACTCTTCCGCCGACACAATCTACAACTGGCCCAATGGAACCTCTCTGGTAGCAACCTACCAACGATCTCTAAATGTTACCATCGGAAACGGAACCGCATTTCCCTCCATCCCCGATCAAAACACCTTCGTCAACCTAGGATTGAACAACCGCCCCACATTCTTCGGCTGCAACGCATCCAATATCACCAGTACTGCACCACTGGTCGTCTACGTCCCCAACGCCCCCTACATCACGCAAAGCAATACCAGCACCTTCGACCTAGCCTATAACGACACCCAACGAGATGTCATTATCCGCAACGGCTACGATGTTGCCACGCTAGGAAACGGGACCCAAGATTCCGAATGGGGTGTTTGCGTCGCCTGCGCCATCCTCTCTCGCTCTTTCGGTCGAACGAATACCACAGTTCCAACAGCCTGCACTACCTGTTTTAATAGATACTGCTGGAACGGAACACTTGACTCTACCCCGCCTGGAAATTACACTCCTCCCTTCAAGATCTCCGAGGTCAGTATCAATAGTGCGGCTACCGCAGTATCTATGGTTATGGGTATCTACGCCATCGCGGCTATCGCGGCAATGACTGTGATGCTCTCTTGATAGACGATATTATGGAACTTCAAAATGTAAATAACCTCCCCCGACCCCCCACAAAAAGGCGGGCTAAATCTGGGAAGTGTGGCTGGGCATGACATTGTATTACATTGATTGTACTGTACTTGACGCGCTAGAGTTACATCTCTCCATCCATAGTGGAAATAATAAACCCAGATAAACTATATCACATCACATCACCTTAAAATATTTCTCTCTTCCTCTGTCATATTTCTTCCACCCCACCCATCGATGCATCCATCCTCTTACTGTTTGTCTACTGTACTTGTACAAATACAATTACCTAAATATCTAACCTCGAAATTTCCATGTTAGTCCTAGACGTGGTACACTGGTATTTATTTAATATATGTACTGTTATTTTCCCTTTCCCTGTCCCTTCCCTTTACTCACTCACTTCCATCCTCGCACCCCATTTTTCCATTTATATTTTCCTTCATATTTTCCCCCCTCCCTCTTTGTCCCTTTTTGGTCACAAATATTATATATAATAACCCCACTTCCTCCCTTACCTTATCTCATATCATATCACCCGCTTTGATCCCATTTTATCCTTTTGTTCTTATTTTCTACTTTTGTTTTTTTTATTTTCTCTTTTTTCCCCCTTTGTTCCCATAACTCCTAGATTTTATACTCAACATAGGTAGATAGGTAATCACTTACAAAGAACAATGGAAAGAATTTCACTATTTTTAAAGTTTATTTAGAAGAAACTTAATTCAATTATAATCATAATAATGACAATCTAACCTATTACAAAAACCCCTTTCTTTTCCAATGGGATTTTAGCATCTCCGCTACGAGGAACCTTGGTGCATCTCCTTTTCCTGGAACTGGAGCTGGAACTGGTTTTTCCCTGGAAGACTTTGAGCGAATATCGCGCGGGATGGCTTGGGTCGAAGTATGGCGTTTCATCATCTGTGATCTCGTCGTGATCCTCATCACTGGTGTCCGGGGTGCTCGTCTGCGCATGGAAGTGCTCGATCAGCAGACTCAACTCATCGGCGAGCTCGGCTTCTTCTTCCATGGAGATAGCGTCCTCACCACACCTATAGCCGTCGTCATCGTCGTCGTCGAATGTGTTGATATCGATGATCCCCGAAGGCAGCCCATAGATGTAGTGATCCAGTACATGCGAGGCAATGGCTTTCACCATACTGCGTCGCATATATCTTCCGTGTGGGGCCCCGAGCAGTCCCCCACAGAACACTTCCTCGTCCCAGCCGATCCATTCTTCGTTCCGGCATTGGAGCCACGAGAGGAAGAAGCGGAAGTAAAGAAATCGTTGGGCGGGTCGGGCATTGGGAAAACGCAAGAACTGCCCATCGATGTGCTATATCTCGTCAGACATTCGTTCATTTCCCTGTGGACGGTCAGTGGTATACTTACTTTCAATTTTGATCCTGCGATTACATCTGCGTTCCACCACTTTTCATCCGTCACCACTACTTTCCATTCTGCTTCTGAGCCTAAGCGTTGGATGACGGGCACGATGATTATCTTCCCTTCATTCCAAAAATCGCCAAGAACTTTATGCAGAAGTAGGCCTGTGGTTGTTAGCCAATAGTTTGTACGAAGATATAGTATTCAATATACCATTTCTGGGATCTGCCAGGAGAGTATCTTTAACTCCAAAAAGTCGGTCGAGCCCAAGCCCCGCGAGTGATCTAGGTACGATGGGAACCGCTTTTACTACACCCTCTGGCATCCATCCAAAGACCTGGCAATAGTTCTGTTCGTGGGTTTGCTTTTTCACTCTTCCGGCGCCATAGTATTCCACCACCGTCCTTTTGAACGTCGCATGGTGGGCCTTTCCACGGGCTGCCGTGATCTTCGATATCATAAGTTGCGTATACGCCGTGTCGATATCAGGATCCAGAGCGAGACTTTCGTTGAGATCTTGTTCAATTGCTCTTCTTTGCTTTCTCAAAGCGTGCAATTCTTCTCTTACGATGGAGGATTCGCATCTGAGTTGTTTGATGATAGCCGGGCATGCTATTATGCTTCCATCCTCATCTGGTTCTTTGAACATGTTTCGCTCATGACATTTCTGCGCTGCTGCCGCGCTGAGTTGTTTTATTTTAGCGGACAGAAATCCAGAGACTGTCCTCCAGGCATTTTCTTGTGTAGCGCAAATATCCTCACTTTTGAGAGCCGTTCCGTAATTTGCACAAAACATCCTGCCGTTGTGATGAGGCGCGAAATCTAGGTGGTTGTATAATTATACGGAAGGAAGAATGAAAAAATGAGAAGATAGCTCGTGTGGTAGTTATGCTGGACTAGCTTGACGTGCGATTGTTGGAATAATGTATAGAATAATGTATAGAATAATGAAGAAGATATATGTATATGTCCTGGAGGTCTTATATATTTCATAGTGTTGGGCCTAAATTAGTGGCCGTTGTCATTGGCAGTTGCAACTTCCCCACCAACTTTAGCTTCCGCAACATCGATACTAATAGCAAAATTATACCCCAGCTCTCTATATATTACTTATATCTAGTCAAAATAATATACTTCCCCAATTAATTATGCATTTGAATAGCTTCGCCAGCCTCACCCTCGACTCCCAACCGCCCCGCAATCCAGCAATCCCGCAACCCTCCCCCTTCTCGCTGCAACCCATAATCAGCAGATATAAAGAATATTCATATCATCAATTATTACAGTCACGTGACTAGAGGCTGTCGCCGCGCCAAATCTTTTAAACTTAGGGTCCCATTTCTTCTCATTTATTCTATTTCTATCCTCCCACATCCACAAATATTATAACTGTAAGCACTTATTCATATACAATCTTTTTCCATCCTTTTCTTCATATTTATTCCCTCCTCAACGTGCTTTATTTCTCTCCTTCGCCTTGTATTGCACAACATACTGTACTTCCACGCTGTGACTTATGAATGTTGATATGGTAGTGCCCATTCCATCTATTCCTCTCCCCTCGTTCGGTATTTGAAAGTTCGACCCTGTGCTCCTGATGGCATCTTACAATATCCAGATCTTTGAGCACAATTATAGGCAGGATGGTCATTCCTCGGGTCCTGGCTACCTATATATTCTCGGCATTATTCTTGTGTGAGAAGACCCTGGGTTTAGCGATAGAGATTATTCTCTATTAATCCAATCTTTGCGCTCGTTTTGAAATTAGAATTTGAGGTAATCACGTGATCATATATATCCACTCACTCACTCAGAGGCGGCCATATTTACACCATTCGGGGTTTACTCTTGTTCTGTAAACCTACAATACTACACTCACGTACCTCCGTATCTTCTATTCAACAATCTTTGTTATTTGTTATTTTTAATCTGCGGTCTCGAATGCATACGGTATCATTTGTTTTGGGAGGATGTTATTTTACATATATATATATTTTTTTTTTTTCGTAGCATATACTACATAGATATAGTTTTCCTTTTTCTTCAAATATTAGGCATCAAGACATCACGGTCTTGAGGGATTTTCTCTGTTTAACAGCTTTTTGCTTACTTGCAAGATACACCAGATACTGCTACTTTAGACCTTTCCAGGCTAGATTCCGTCAGGAACACAGTTGCCACAACTTCATACGATTTGATGTACATCAGAAGTTAAACTAGAGATGTGCCTAAAAATTTATCTAATCTTCAATGAGTGCGGCACTATGATCAATTACTGATACTCCATTGGCGACACAACCTACAACGACGTAATGGAACAAGCCTCTTGCATCAGAAAGGTGAAGATAGGTATTACATACCAGTAAACCAGATGAGAATAGATTGCAATGATGACCAAGGATTATGGGGCATGGCAGCCAATGACAGCGGCGAAAACCACCTTTCAAGTCTCGCCAGAAACAATCCCAGGCTAGTTCGCACAAGCAATTTTTAACATCCTATTTTCAAGATGGAATGACATGACGTATGGCAGAGGGGCTTGTTGTGAAAAGCTATTTGTTTGATAGTGCAGCTGACTGAATAAGTGCTATTCACGGTGCTCCGAATTCGCGGAGTAACTCTCTAATAGAAGCGGATCTTGCGGAGAGTAGGCAGGTTACGACGAGGGGTAGAGTTGGGGTGGGATACTTGATCGTTTACGTGCCTCTCATTGACTCTCTGGGAAATCTCCTATATATGCCCTCTTGCTCCTCCGACCTCGTTATTCAACAGTTTTTATACTCACGAGTGTGGTGTTTATAACTCTGTCATTACACTCTTGTATAAACTCATGGGTCGTGTTTTCTTCATTATCCTCGCAGATTTCGAACGGCAATATGCTGTAGAGATCAAAGAATGTGAGATCTTACTGAATTGCGAGTTCAGAGCTGAAGCACAATTACATTTAAAGATAGCAAGGTTGTCTAAACCAACGATCCATTGATATTATACTAGCCAATATTCACACCCATCATTACCTCCCCTTCCAATCCACCTGTCACCTAATGACACGGAAACAGCCAAATCACAACCTCGCACTCGCCATCCGTGCACTCAAATGGCTTGTAATACCTCACCACCCCACCGCCCTCATTATACGTCGTGCCATAATACTCAAAGCTTTTCTTCGCCACATCGCCCTTGATATCAGTCAGATAACCCAATTCCTTCGTGGCCAGCGTGAATGGCAAAGAGGCAGAAGAATCCAGGCCGACTGGCACATTGGCCGTTACGAAAGAGCAGTCCGCACGATACATGTAGATTTGATGCGGAGGGAAATAGGGCTGTGTAAGCATCCCGAGACTGCAGAGCATTGGATTGTCTGTCCAGAGGCAGTAGGGCTCTGGTCGGACGGTAAGTGAGCGGGGTTTGAGGGGGAACGTGGTGTTTATGGGTGTGGGTGTAAGTACTATGTGGCTGGATATGAGAGGAAGGAGATAGAGGAAGGGTAGGAGGCTGAAGAGCGGGAACTGCATTTTGCTGATTAGGATTCTGAAGTTGTTGTTAGATTTAGGGTTGAAGAAGAGAAAGAGAGGGGGTTTATGAGGGAACTTCATACCTTTTCTATTTCATGTGTTTGGGAGTCGAACTTCCCTCTCTTTTTCTTGTGATTCACTCCGAATATAATGAAAGAACTCTTCTATTCCCAAGCTGGGCGGGGTTACATTCACAGACTCTTCACTTGCTATCTATGTGAATGTTGTACTATTCCTGGAGCATTAGTATATACAAGTGAATAGTAATATATTCGAAATATAATAAAATTTCCTCCTGACCTCCTTCCTGACAAACGTCTTAGAGTATCCTCCCACCGCTGAGCAATTCATTGGGTAGTGGACGACCTCTATCTCTGGTAATTTACATCCTGAAAACCCTAATAATAGATTTGATATTTTGGATTTAAGAGTATATCTCATAAAGATCCCCTGTAAGTCCAACGTAACATATAAATAAATGCGAGATAAAAACCAACATCAAAGCATTGTACCCACTACCAGAATCGGGATTTCTTGAGGGAATTTCAATATCTTGGTCATAAAGTAGATTTCAAATCAGTACTCGCTATCCTCAAGGCTATAAAATCAATAACTGTTGGGAGAGAATAGTAAAAATCCATTTTTTGCATAAGTAATTGACATACCCCCTCACTTATCCGCAAACTTCTCTAGCCAATCCGGCCACCTATGTCCCTGAACCGGCATTTTCGCCAAAATCTCATCGATGGCCGTCATTTCCTGCGTATCCAATAAAATATGCTTTGAATTTTCCTGGACCCTTTCCACTGTCGTGGCACCAGGGAGTGGGATAATGCGAGGCATTCCTGGGTTTTGACTCAATGTACTTACCCAGCCAATAGCAATTTGGGCCATCTATTATTGTTATTATTATTAGCCCTTGACATACCAGGTTCTCCACGGATACTTACGGTACAGCCTTTCTGCTGCGCAATTTCCCTGACCTTGTCCACGAGCTTCAAATTCTGATCAAAAACCCCAGGCTGGAACCTGGGAAAGTTTCTGCGCATGTCGCCTTCTGGTATATCGTCTAAGGTCTTGATCTGGCCGGTCAAAAACCCCTGGGAGAGCGGTGCATATGCCAGAATGGTAATGTCCAGTTCAGCACATGTTGAGGCAATTCCATTGGTAAGTCTGCAAATTCAGAGTCAGCTTGATTCTCACCACAGCGTTGCGTGCATACGGATCTGTAGTAAAGATTGAAAGCTCGACTTCAACCGAGGTGATGGGATGAACGGCATGGGCGCGTCGAATGGTATTCGCATTGCATTCGCTGAGGCCGATGGAACCGATCTTCCCAGCGTTCACATATTCAGCAATGGTCTTGATCGTCGTCTCGACTGGGACCTTGGGGTCTGCTCGAGCGGGCTCCCAGTTCTCGATGAAGACTTTGTCGTCTAGGAGATGGAGACATGTGTCGATACTTCTTCGAATGTTTTCTGGACTGTTGTCGGGGCCTAGGGGCTCAAAAGAGAAGGCCCCCTTCATTGAAAGATAAACTCGATCCTTGTCCTCGGGGTACTTAGTGAAGTAGCAATTCAGTAGCTGAAGGGAGTTTGCATTGGGGGGGCCATAGAACTCTCCTCCATTCCAAAGATTGGATCCATTTTCCAGAGCAGCTTTCATGGTTTTGACTGCTTCGTCGTATGATGTTGGTTTCGCACGGGCCGTTAAGCCTGTAATTGTTATAATTGAAAGGAAAGAAGATTTATACCACTCACCCATGAGTCCAAAAGCTATAGGACCAACTTCCTTGTTGCCAAGTTTAAGAGACATATTGCTCAAAAAGATGAGTGCTCAGCTCGAGGATCTCAGATGTATGAGTAAAGTCGGTGGATAAATGCACATTTTATAGTAGTGTCCATGCAACACCATTGTAAATGCTGTTTATTGATAAATTATTGATTTTGGCGTTGCTTTAATGCGTCATTTATTCTACTAATTAGTACTCTAAAAGGTACTTCCCGTGGTTAGTAAATTCTTAGTTACCTCAAGTGCAAATATAGGGATCATTAAAAATCCATTTTTGATCATATTAAATAAAAATATTTTTCTTTCTTTCAAAAGATTAAACTAAATTTTGAGTTCTTAGAGCTTTTACCATAAAGCTTTTATATCTTATTTATTATCCTACTATATTACGTGACACCAACAAAAGTTCTAGTCATAATTGATTTCAGACAGATGATAATGGGGTAATTGTGCAGGTATTCTATAAAATAATTATTGTTGTATGAAATTAAACCTGTGACAATAGCTAAAGTAGGCAGTATTAAAGACATTTATCACATATCTTCCAATAAATTGTGGGATTTTTAGGAAATAGTATATATATGTATTCAGGAGACGGCAAGAATCACTGCCTAATTTGGTTCTAGCATGGTCAGTGTAAAATCAACACTATTATCTGAGGATGCACTTGCCTGAGTGTGTCCTAGTTGTCTGGTATCTTGCCTTGCGGCTTTTACGGAGAAGGGGCGAGGTAATGTCCGAAACGCCACGATAATGAAATACACTCCCCAAAAAGAGCCATCTTGGGAATACCTCTGTAAACTCGGATTTAAGGGACAAGATCCCCATAGAGTCTAGTAACCTGGTCTTGCGGCAGCAACGGAATGCAAGATCACGACCAGGAGCCAAGGTTGGGCTCCAATTCGTCAACATCGTGCCGAATGGCCAAGATCAGACGAAGACAGAGACACGATCCATCATTCGAACAAATGCTGCCCATCTTCATTGGCGCCATAATCGGCTCGAACCTCTTTATGCTGCACATATTCGTCATAGGAGCTCTCAGCGCGCAAGGAGCCCCTGGGGTAATTCCTAGTGATCATATCGCTTTTAATATGTTTCGATCCCGCGCTAAAATTGTTCGACTTGTAAGTGACGCTCTGAGGAATCCTGTAGGTATTTGCAGTGACACCAATATCTTCGCTATTGTTGCATTGGCACAAGCTGGTCTGGCTAAAAAAGTGCACATGCCGTCGCAGACGCCAAATCAGGGTTTTTACAAAGTGTGCAGTCCTTGGATTCATTCGGATTGACGGAGAGTGACCCACTCCATGTCGAAGGACTAGCAAAGCTGATTGAGCTCAAAGGAGGTCTGGAGAAGATCGGGATTCCTTAACTCGCCGCTCTTATCTCATTGTAAGTTTGCCATATATATGTAGGGTAGGACTGATAGTATCCCAGTGGAGGAATTCTGTTTGGGACTCGTGATCTTACTGTGCCAGGCTACCCCGTAGTAACAATATCCTGTCCGTCAACAAAGTTCATATTTCATCATCAAATATTTGGCTTTAGCACGGACCAAGACCTTCATGTATTCCTATCGATACTGAATAGTTACACCAGCATGATTGATGATTTCTGTGAAGGTCGGAAGATCGTGACAGTTTCTGTGTTGATCAATCATAGGAATACGACGCAGTGTTTGCTCTCGCTTTCGCCGAGCTTAGTGGCTCTGAATGTTTCCGGCTTGCAGCTCTGGTTTACAGCCTGCTTGTGACATCTCTGCTGCCGCGTTCTGTCGCACCATTTCAGCGTCTCGTGCCGCGATTAAAAGTAGCATTGACTTGGTGGGATGGTGGTGATGAGATGCTGGTTTTGGTTCTCGCGATGGGAGGGATTGGAGCGCCGGGATTGGGTGACAGGAAGTGGTTTGTGAATGAGTTTCGGACGGCTGTAACGAGGATAGGAGTCGGATCGTGGGATGAAGCAAAAGAGATGATCAGATTGGGGCTCTGGTTTGGAGCGACGAATGATAGAGATAGAAATGACTTCTGGCTTGAGACTCAAAGTCTAGAAATTGAGGAAACTTAGGTCGATTGCTCACTCGGAATCACCGTCCCCCCTCTTACTACTCAGCAAGCTCCTAAAGACTTTTACGACTCAGATCCGCACCTCTCAAGTCATACCATAAGTTCCCAAGAAAAAAGCAAAAAAAAACCTGATATGAATGGCCATATTCACGAATACCTAAATAAGCGTTTTTTGGTCATAATTATGCTGCATAATTGGGTTAAACACTTTCCCCTTTCTTTCCCCCACCAAATCTGCTACCCGTGACCAAGCATATTTAAAGTCCCAAATCTAAAGAATATAATCACTCTCATCAGATCTATAGTGACTCGGCCTACAGCCCTTCACGCCCCAACCCCAACGATAAATCGAACGCCCATAATCAAAAGTCTTCCTAATAATGTCACTGGTTCTATTCTTGTCTCTTGCAATGAGAGTAAAAGAACCCATGTCTTGTATTCAGCAGGGTCCACTTAGCCTAGAAGTGTCGAGTTGTATTTGAACAAGAAGACTTGATTATGAGGACAGTATCGTGGTTAGGTGAGCATGACGAGGCTGCAGGAGGTACGGCGCTTGATCTGCTTACAATACGGTGGAACCATATATGTCTGTTGCCGGGGGCGTTTTGGGATAGTGTAGAGTAGAATTTTGAGAGAGATCGTCATTGACGGGGTGTTCATATAGGTAGTGACTTGAGGTTGTACTCCTTCCAAAGGGGGTTTCGGGTCTAGCTCCGACTACGTGGATATATAAGTCTCCGTCGGCCCCCTTTTGCCTCTTCAATCGAGTCTCATATGATTCACCGTCTTGAGAGTGAGCGCACCGGCCTTCAAATGGCAGCAGGGAAGAGCACCTTCTCAAAGTTATGAGATAAGCGCGTACCTTGAAATACGAGTATATGTGCGCTATGATGAGGCTAACAGATTCCAAATGCCTCCAGCCACATTGGAGATGGCGATGAAACTTAAACATGACGAAATAATCCAAAGGTAATTAAACGGTCTGAAGTTCACATCAGGAGGTGAAAGCTGCATTACAGCATCGATGCAGTATAGTACTCCACTTATTCAAGACACAAAACTAGCATTTCTTGACTAGGCATCACATGCAAAGATAATTTAAACTCTAGTTCTCTATCTTCAACCCTTCAAGCTCATCGAGTTTCTTTGTAGCTATGCCATTCGAGCCCGAAACCACCCCATTCGTCTTCTTGGGACTTCCATTCGCCAACCTTCCATTCCGCTCGCTCAAACTCTCACTTGTTTCTGGATCGAAGAAGGGTCTCTCACCCTTCACCGCGATTCTTTTTCCTTCTCTCTGGGTAATGTCGTACCCTCCTGGCAAGGCCCGGTGTACCACAATCCTGTTGTCCCAAAAAGCCACAGAGCCAGCCTTCCACTTGAATCTTACGCTAAGGTCGTCTGAAAACAGAATGTACTCGCGCAGGAAACTAAGGATATGATCGTTCTCTAGGCCTTTGAGTTCAGCGATATGGGTTACGACCATAGGGTTATAGTTTAGAGATTTGAGGCGTGTGACGGGATGAGTGCGGATTAATGGGTGATGGGTTTCGATGGGGGAACGTAGTGGATGTCCACCGCCATTGATGGACAACATGTAGTTTCTCTGTGAAAATAATTAATGGTTTATGGCATATTGGGAATAGCTGTTCTACATCGAACTTAGAAAACTTACGTGTGAACTATGAACGCCATGTAATCCCTCAAACATCTTCTGGAACCTCGGGCTCAATTTATCAAAAAGCGCAACTTGGCTCGTAAATATCGTGTCTCCACCACTTGGAGGCGCTTTGAGAAGACGTAATGCAGTATACGACGGCGGATTTACTTCGAAGGAATGATCGCTGTGATAACTTCCCGCAAAGTCTCCAAATGCCCGAATATCACTGAACATGAATTAGTTTAATTCGTGATAAAAGTATGAAGACGTACTTATCGCGGCCGATAATAGTTACATGTCTCGGATCTTCCTGGTTGGGATCTCGATCTTGCTTTACATACTTTAGAAATATATATATCTTAGGGTTCGACACCTATTTAGACCTACCACGCCGTAATGAGTAGCAAGTCTGTGCTGTTCCTCTAGAGTGATATCCTGATCTCGAAAGAACACTACCCCGCGCTGCAAAAGATGAGAGGTACTTCACAAGGTCCTAGAGCTGTGATAATGCTCACCTCCGCAGCCAACAGTGCCAGCTCATCCTTTTGAGCATCTGTCAATTTACTCAGCTGTACACCCGTAATTTCCGTCCCAATATAAGGAGTCAACTCCTGTACAGCGGAGGCAGCGGCAAGGAGTGACTTTTTCTCCGGATCTGCGAAAAAGGCACGATCTCGTTGGGGGACGATTTCCTCAAGTGGAGGATCTGGAGGCACGTATGCCAGAACAGCCGGTGTTATTAATGTAGTCATGTTGAGTTGATGTGGTGTGAATTATCAAAGTAAGTGAGGAGGGGTAGAGTTACTCAACCCCAGATTCAGAATGTGGGGGTTCGGTGCTTGAAATACGACTCTGCTTATTCTGCATGTGCTGAAAAAAAAAGTCGACCATTATAAATCACTTCTCTGTTCTAGAAACACATGCAGCAACTAAACGGAGACACAGATCCGCTAACCCGTGTTATAAGTGGCCTTCAAATTACTTTATCTACAGGATTGCAAGTCTACCAAACCATAGACAGCCTCAACAAGATTTCTAAGAGATCATAGCGGCCGGCTAAATAATTATCCTTTCCAAACATGTCGATAACAATATATATATATATTTCTAAAATGGCTTTGTAAAAGTTTGTAAAAGGAAAAGAAAAGAAAATAATTACATAGGACTTGCTGGGGTTCCGTATCTCGGAAAATAATGCGAGATGCAGTATCCGGTCGATACAAAGAGATATGATAGGAGGGAAGGGTCATGATCTGCTTTAATCCGAATCTTGCGTGCTCAAGACCACCGGACCCTGAATTATCTTCATCCCAGCACTTGCCTTGATAAGATAAGTTACTCTTCCACCTGCTTGTGCCTGTGGATTACTTTTATTTCTACTTCTTTGAAAACAACATGGATTCATCAATTACGCTCCAAGAGAAAGACTTGCCAAGCAGCAAAGATGGCCAGGTCGACACTATTGCTTCCCCTAGAATTTCACATGATAGTCGAGAAGTCCTCAATACCTCATCAATTGATCCTATCTTGACCAGGAAAATGATTCTAGTCAACAATGCTGTGGATGAGATTGGCATGACGCCCTTCCACTGGAAGCTATTTCTCTTGAACGGCTTCGGATATGCCGTTGATTCAGTCAGTAATTATCCAACTCACAGCATTGATCTTCGATCTCCAAATAACAGAGCGTCGTTTCTCAGCTCCTCGTAGTATGTCAATCTATTGCACAACCAGCTGTTGAAGCGGAATTTGGCAACCCAAGCAAGCACGTGAAGGGCATTGCTCTGGCATCTCAGATCGGCCTATTAGTGGGAGCCGTTATCTGGGGATTTTCCGCAGACATTATTGGTCGACGATTAGCTTTTAACTCTTCCCTCTTCGTCTGTGCGATATTTGTGCTTATAGGTAGGTAACGTCTCGAAACGAGTTCCCCTTATCACAGTGTGTTGCGACTTATAGAACGTCTACTCCGGAGTTTCCTTTCTCGATTCAGATACTGATTCTGAGATCTTGATATCTAGGAGGTGCAATGCCGAGCTATATCTCTTTTTCCACCATGTAGATCACCCCTCCTAGAATATTGTCTATATTCTAACCCTCTGCTCAGTGTTGCAATTTACTCCGCTGGGGCAGGAGGAAACTACATTTTAGACGCCACCAATTTCCTCGAATTCCTTCCGCACTCTCACGCCTGGCTCGTGACTTTTATGTCCATTTGGTGGGCTGTTGGTTACACCATTACTGGTCTCCTAGCTTGGGCATTTATGAGCGATTTCTCTTGTCCCGCCGATGCAACAGTAGCAGAGTGCACACGCCAAGATAATATGGGTTGGAGATACCTGCATTTTACCTGCGGTGCACTCGTTATTGTCATGGCAATAATGCGTCTTCTAGTCATAAAGATGATACAAACACCTCGGTGGCTCATCGCGCAAAATCGAGACGAGGAAGTCATTAAGAATTTAAATGATTCAGCTCTCAAGTACAACCGGGGTTTCAGCCTCACTCTCGAGGAACTCGAAGCAGAAGGACGAGTTTTGCATACGGAGAAATCAGTATGGTCGAATGTCCGGACCAAGATGCATTTCAAAGGATTATTTCAGGGAAGAAAGCTAGGGATTTCAACCGTGATCATTATTGCCAATTGGTTCGTTATAGGCATGGTCTCGCCACTATATAGTGTCTTCTTGCCATATTACTTAAAGACGCGCGGGGCCCAATCAGGGGAAAATAGCAACTACACGGTATGAGTGACCCTCAAGGAGTACCCCTAATCGAGCATGTCTCATGAGTATTGTGCCAGAGACATAGAAAAGAAGTAATTGCTGACTACCTGTTTGTCAGGTGTGGAGGGACTATGCTATAAATAACATCGCAGGACTTGGTGGGCCAATCGTAGCTGGTGTTCTAGTTGAAACAAAGTTCGTAGGTAGAAGGGGCACATTGGCGATAGGAGCATTGATCACAATGCTTTTGCAGTTTGGCTATACTCAAGTGACAACACCCGCCCAAAATCTAGGCGTGTCATCGGCTATCAGTGCCGCGTCGTATGTTCCCTTCTCTTTCTACCACTTGATGTCGATTTCTAACAAGCCGTAAAGGAATATATACTACGGCACCATATATGCTTATACGCCTGAGATTCTCCCAGCTGCTCATCGAGCGACTGGCTATGGTCTCTGTGTGGCAATTAATAGAATCGGTGGTATTTTGGGGGTTTTGATTGGTAGCTATGCTAACGTGGAGACAACCGCCCCCTTGTTTGTTTGTGCAGCGCTGTTTGGCTTGTTGATTATCCTGAGTCTTTTGCTGCCTTTCGAGTCGAGGGGGAGAAGGGCCGTTTAAGCAGTATGATTGAGGATAAAATCATGTCTCCCTTCTGTTCTTTTGCCGTATGTTTAAAGAATCGAGTATCTCCTCGCGCTTGAGCGTGGCCTTTATGGGCTTCGCAATGTTTGCCATCGATCTCAAATACTGCATTAGCCCTCTCTCTGATCCTTGCCATCCCGTATGACAGTTGTGGACCAGGCACTTAAAAGCATCCAAGGCTTTCACTACCACAATCTCCTTCCTTACCCTGGTGCTTGGAGATAATGCCGTGAACCTTCATGACTTCTAGTCACTGAGAATACAAAGCTATATGAGTCCTGCAGCCAGTGTTTCTGCGATTCGACGAACATGATCTCTAAGATTCTCGGTCACAAATAGACCCACTCAATGGAGTAAGTATAGACCTGCGTCTGTACAATTGTGCTAGAGATCGAAACGGTGCATTTCTTCACGAATCTGATATTTTCGCTTCCCAAACACACTTAGTCTTGCAGCAACAAAGTCCTAAAATGATCTCTCTGAATATATGGACGGGTAAAGCGCTGGCCTCCAGAGTAAGGATCTTCTGATCGTACGAATGTCTATTCTTGAGTGGCGGAGGAGGATAGGACTTCCAAGTAGAGAAAGTGACAGGCATGGATCACCATTCAAGGCCGGCAACGGGATATATTCCTCTTGAACTCTTGCGATGCAATAAGTTTCATGGAGTTGACTGGAAAGGTGATTGGAATATCGAGTACACTTATTCGAAGGAAGTTGGCTATGCTATGGTCACTGTCCGACAGCCGGGTTGGGTATCGCCACGACGGGCCACGAAAAGGACGTATTTCTGATTATACGTAACGCATCTTCTTAGCACCGTCATAAGAAGCACTGTAGGCCTTACCTGTCAACGCCTCGACTTCTTCAATGACTGTATCGATGCCTTATAATTCTTCCCCTCAACAAGGGTCTGCCATGTCTATTGCATTCGGGCCATGTGGCAAGGTCGAGCCTGGGGTAGGAAGTAGCGTTGAGTGAGGGCCAATTGATCTCTCTCTACGCTTGTCGGTGTCAAAGCTGCTCCCGGCATAGGGCATGGAAAACGTAATGATGCTTTAGTGAAGGATCAAATAATGCCGACACTCTTATCAAATGATACCTCGTCGTTCCACCCCCGCCCCCAACCGGTGCAATCCTTTCGCTGCATTGCAGTAGGCACCAGGAGGTAGGAAAAAGGTGGGGTGCAGGAGAAAAAGGGGGGAGGGTTGTACTGTCGTCGACGAGTGGCGATTGAGCGCGCAGTCATCCGCATTCAGGGAATCTACAGGGGATCAACAGGCTTCCATGCCACTAAAACCCCCCCATCCTCCAGCGACAACACCAAGCCGAACAGGGCTAAAGGAGGGAATGGACAGCCAACCAGATACTACGAGGACGCTGAAGTACCCGATCTGCCCCCTGTCGTCATGCGATCGGAACATGGGTTCGAGTATATACAGCCAGATCTTCACTTGACCATAATGCAAGCAATGTCATGGCCAGGCAGAGAACCTTCCCCTTATGGAAATGGATGCTCCGTTCAAAAGAAGAGCTTAAAGTAAGTACCAGCCCGTGCCAATGTTGTTCATCCTCAGCCATCCAGATCCCCTCAATGGGATCTCTCCTCTCCTCAACATGCGTCTTCGCTCCTTACTCGTAACCTTAGCTCCCAAAGCACTGCCTTTACTTCTTATCACCATCTTTCTCACTACCTTGTCAACGGCACAGCCAGCAGCCCGCAGACGACGGGATGTGAGTGC
This sequence comes from Chlorociboria aeruginascens, assembly GCA_002276475.2. Classification (NCBI taxonomy): domain Eukaryota; kingdom Fungi; phylum Ascomycota; class Leotiomycetes; order Helotiales; family Chlorociboriaceae; genus Chlorociboria; species Chlorociboria aeruginascens. The sequence continues at coordinate 144,106 of NCSK02000028.1, read as the reverse complement.
AGATACATGGCAGCAGTATATCCGGTCTCCCAATAGCACGACCGTGAAGCCGGTAGCCATTGTCGCAAATGAGACATCAGGAAATGTCAGCAATGCCGATGGACTTATTACTGGGAGTGCACCGACGTTGCTAACCAGAACCACAACTGCAGATGACCCACCGACTGTTGTCGTTGATTTCGGGCAGAATGTTGTTGGCTTTCTATCTATCGATTTCGATGGAGCTTCCACGAACTCTCCCGGCATCAGATTGGCCTTCTCGGAAACTTTGCAGTATCTGACCAATGTGAGCGACTTTTCAAGATCGGATAATGGTGATACGATTACTCCCGGAAGTGATCAGGTTCAAGTTGCACCTGATCCCTACACATGGACAGACACGTGGGGCTGCTTTGCCTCGTCCACCCAAGTCTGCGCCGATGGACTTCACGGGTTCCGATATGTGAAAATCTACTTGGATGCCCTAGCCGCTGATTCCCCCTTCACCAACGCCTCCGGCTTTGTCGGAATCTCCTCCTTGAGTTTGAACTTCACTGGCTTCTTAGGAACAGAAGACACATTCTCAGGATGGTTCCTTTCTTCCGACGACGGATTGAACCAATTCTGGTATGATGCCATTTACACAAACGATATGACCACTGATACCTTCCGAGAGAACGACGTCGATCCGAGGGGTTCTTTCACTGAGACGTTGGCTGGCAAATTAGTGCTCTTTGACGGTGCGAAGAGAGATCGGGATCCATATGTGGGGGATCTTGCCGTTTCAGCTCGAACATCGTATATAAGTCATAATCTTTCTCAAGCTCCGATAAATATCCTTGGAGATCTTGCCGAACACCAGAGATCGGATGGCTGGATCCCACCCGCGAGCATGTTGGTCTCCTTCTCCCCCCCTCTCTCTCACACTTATAAACACCTATTGACATTCTCAGAAATAATTATACACTGACACTCCTTGATTACCCAATGTGGTGGGTAACGTGTGTTCACGATCTCTATCTATATACCGGCAATTCCAGTTTCCCAGCACAATACTATCAGTCCATCATCAACGTCCTCGACACGTTCTACCCCTCCGTAACCGACAACAGCACTAATCTCATCACCAAAGGCGTTGGAGTTTCCGGTTCGTATGGAGATTACGCTTTCATCGACCGCACCGGTGCCATCACCTATTTCAATGCTCTCTACGTCCTAGCACTCACAAATGCTGCCTCGATAGCCACTTTCCTAGGAGGTCACGATGACGATGTAACACGCTGGACAGACCGCGCTCAAACCGTCTCAGCTGCCATCAACGCCAATTTATTTGATTCGTCAGTCGGAGCTTTCTTTGACGGGCAATGTGATGGCACGCCCTGTGCAACTCACGCTCAAGATGGAAATAGTATCAGTGTTCTTGCCGGCGTCTCTTCCCCAGCCGTAGCCCTATCCTCCCTCGACTACCTAGCAGCAAACAACGCCCGTGCCTACGGAAATTCCTTCTATGACAATGACGTAGTCTCCGCGGACTATTCCCAACGTGTCTACGCCTTTATATCCTATTTCGAGATTGAGGCTCGCTTCGTAAGCGGGCTTGCTGCTTCCGCACTTGAGGAAATCAGAAGATTGTATGGATGGATGGCCAGTCAAGATCCGGGTATCACTATGTGGGAAGGCATAGGTGACGGCGGGTCGAAATATGAAGGTGCTTTTACGAGTTTAGCTCATGGATGGAGCACGGGTGTAGCTTCGGCTCTTACCAACTATGTCTTAGGGGTGATTCCTACAGCACCTGGATTTGACGAGTGGGCTGTAAAGCCTATACCTGGAGATGTAACGTGGGCTAGTGGGGTGGTACCGACGCCTAACGGGGCCTTGAGAGTCGATTGGACTAATGATACGACTTCGGGCGTGTTTACCTTGACGATTAGTTCACCAAGTGCAAGCAGTGGCCTTGGCTCAGTTCCTGTGTCGAGTAATACTACCGCTGTGGCCGTTGATGGGACTGCTGCTTGGGGAAGTGAAGGAAGTGTTGGATTTGGAGCAACGTATGCGGATGGCTATGTGAGTGTAAATCTTACCGGGGGAAATCATACTGTAACTACCAGTTCATAGCTTGAGTATTATAATGTATATAACTTCCAGAACAGATATAACGAGTCATAAATCCAAAATCATCGTCTAAAGTCTTCCATATATCGAACATGAGAGCTGGAATGACCATAATCCAGTCATTTTGATGATACCAGTTACCATGTTATATAATTGAACCGCTTCCTCAAGCTTCTTTGCTGCCTTTTCGGTGTCCGTTCTTTTTTTCCCGGATAGAATGCAATGTTTTGAGGGTTGGAAATTAAGACGCTTCTCAAAGACTGCTCTATTGTTTTCGCCTCTTGTATTACTCTCGAGTCATCATGGTCTCAATATATGAGAGTACTCCGACATTTTGGTAATAACCTCTTGCTTTCCAGATGTTGTCATTGAAGGCTGCCACAAGATCGGCTCGAAATTTCTCTCCTTTCAGATGTCTCTAACTGTGATTTAGAGATATAGGATGTGTCAATTTCGGCGTATTTCCCTCAGTTCCGTGATGACTACAATACACTTTGTTGATTGGTGGTCCTAAATCGAAGGCAAATTATCCAGCGCGCACACGAAATGTAGAGTAAGATAGACCTAATTGCGTAAAAACTGCTGCAGTATTGAGGAGCATATCAGGGAAAATTGATGTGGCTAAGCAAGGTCTGGCTTTGTGAATAGAATTGGTCATTGATGTAGCACTTTTAGATAGCTACCGGTGAGCTTTCTTCCAGTGCATACGAGCCTACTGATGCAGCATTGATTGATCCAGATTCCACAACTATCGGGGAGCCTTCATTCCCATTGTGGGTAACATTTTCTTTGCCAATACTTTCGTCGTCCTCCTGAAGATGCCCCAAGGAATACCGAAGCTAGTAAGTATGGGTTTCGAGATATACATTGCATCTCAATCTCCAAGTGGATCTTGTGCAATGATACCCCACTGCTCAAATCCTCTTAATGATTGACTCTATGACAGATTGGCAGGCTAGCGTTCTAATGTCCAAATTCTTGTCGGCAATTAGCATCAATAATAGCAATGTTTGATCTTTGACAGTTCGCGCTTTATGACCATTATAAACAGGACTAGGAGCAATTGTGATGAGAGCTAAAAGCTCCGAGCAGGAGGTTCTCGACCCGTACCTGATTATTATGGTCGCCTAGACCGTAATTCATTGCAACATAAATCGTCTGGTCACACTTGTATACATGTAAGCAATCCCAGCTTCAGCTAAGGCTCCATTGTCTTTGTCAATACAGTGCATTCCATTTCAACCTTCTGTTCTATCTACCCCGCTAGTCCTTGTCCTCTCCAAAGACCGCAGGGAAAGCCGTTCACTGACGATCGATGACGGGGTACGGAAAACCGAGGTCGACGAAGGTATTTGATGGAGCGAAATATCATTCGAGATCCCTTCGATTCTTATTTGATCTGTCGTCACTTCTTCTCCCTCCCTTTTCCTTGTGGTCCTCCTGCTAATCTTCTGCTTCACCCAAGGTGCAAAATTGAAATATCCTCCACAGGCGAATACACCCATCCATAGCACAAACTCTGTTGCATAAATGATGATACCTAATATATCGAGTTCCGGTTGAAAGACTAGTGAAATTAACTGAACAATCAGTAGGAAAGGAAGAATGCGAAAAACTTACAAACAGAAACCAGAGAAAATACATCGCCGGCGGCGTCGATACCCACAAAAATGAAAGAAATCCCCCTTACCGTCCGGTGAACATAGATATCCCAATAGTGCCTCAAAACACCTGCCGATAGGAGGACCGTCGACAGAACTCCCATAAATGTAATAGGCCATCGTAGATCTTCCTTGACAGCAGCCTTCAGACCGAAGATAATCGCAGCTTCTATGCCACCAAACAAAATGCCCATAGCCATGACAACTGCACAGCATCTCTTCGCACTCCATTTCTATCGCGGATCAGCTCTACATCCTCACATGAGACGAGATAAACTAGAGAGAAATTCACATCATCATAATGAAAGCATTGAATCCAAGTAATCAAGCTCAAAGTTGTTAGAATCTGTGGCTGGATTCTGAGAGCGATGTTGAAATTCCCAGCGATGTTATATCCACCGAGAGGCAAGCCGGCGATAGCCCATAAAAGCATCATCGATCGTTGGAGGCCGATGGTATGATGTCTCCGATAATTGATAATAATTTGAGGGATGAGCTTAGCAAGGTAGGTTAGTGGACGAATATCCAGTACATACCTACCTACTGGGAGAGAGAATAAGGCCTAGGGATGGATGTACAGTACCTGGACAGACCAACATATCGCACCAATTGTACCTAGGACATTCGCTGCAATTGGGACATCCATGATTCTGAGATTAAGTTCCTAAGTTGTGTCGAGCAAAGATGCATAAATCTGGGTTTTATATGTGGATTTGGTAAATGGGTCGAATGTGTTTGGAACTGACCAATGATACGTTCTATCTCTGCCAGCACAAAATGTGCGTCACGCACGTGATCTATATATCTTCACACTTTATCTTTATAAGAGATTTCATTATGTACTTGGCCGGCTGTACTTGACTTATATCGCTCATTATCCTCTTACATTTTCCATTCTTGCCATCTATCTCATTCCATCTACTGGGTCAAGGCCTGGAGAGTATAGATATCCATGTATATACTGGTCCCCCGATCAAAATCCAAGTATGTATCAGCGGTCTCGGTCCCTCCATCATATACTTTCTTTAGGGGCACGTCAAACTTTGCTCCTTCCTTATATTGTTTTCTAGCCATTCTCGCCGATCCGACAATCTTAACATAGGAATTCTCATATTTTCTCACTATGGCCACCACATCTGAATCACAAAACTGGTAGACCAAATCCCCCATCTTGGCGTCATGAGGTGCGAGCCCAATTGCATCTGTGTCCGTCAGAAAAAGTAGCGGATCAGTGGACACAGGTTGCACAGATTGGTCTTCCGTATTGGCAGATAGCTTGATAATCTCTTGAGATGGAAAGTCGTCGGTTATCTTCCCAAAATTTGCGTTCGATCCAAAGGATGAAAATGGCCCCACCTCTTGGGGTTCGGTCACCATTCCAAAACCACCACTTGACCCGAACGAGGAAGATGGAGATGACGCCTTCCACATAAATTGAGAATTATAAGAGAAGATCTTTGCTATATTTGGTTGTTCCAACTTCAGGATAACTCTCATGAATCCTTCATTTTGTTCTCGTAGTATGGCTACATCGGTCGAGCGACCTCTCAACTTCAACGCCCATTCTTTGGTCGCCCTTGGGATTGCAAGAATGTCACCATACGAAGGCCCAAGTATTGAAATCGAACCTCTAAGAGCCCCTATAGCCTCAAAGAAGGACGTAGGTATGTCACTCTTTTCAAACATGGAATCTTTGTCAAGAGTCGGGCGTCCACCAATTCGCGATATATCCTTTTGGATATCGGACACGCCCAAGAGGCGCTGGAGGAGCTGACTAAAGTGTACAGTCTCAATCCCATGTACTGGTCGAGGTCCCCTCTTCTTTTTAGGTTTCTTCAAGCTTCCTTCGTTCTCCACTAGAGATCGATGCCGGAAAATCATCACATCCTGATATAACTCAAACAGAGATTTCGAATAATCAATAGGGAAACTGTCATCTTGACAATCATGTGCGATCCCGACAAATCCATAAACATGGTCCCTGGGTTCATCACAAAGCGAATCCTGACAAACTTCCAAAAGATTGGCCAGGAGAAAACTATCGCCATGTCTACCCTCGCGCTGTTTTGCAAGCTTAAGAGCGGGTCCAGTGGTATGATCTGCAGATCCGTTTTTGATCTGTTCAAAGAAAGAATCCCATCCCCAATAGTTTTGTCCACAATATACCATTAGCTTTGTAGCAGCCCCAATTTCCTGTACAATCCAGAGACGCTTCCAATACGCACAGCTAGAAACAAAACTCAACTCGTTACCACGTAAAGAAGGATTTTCAAAGTCGCCATTCGGTGAAATATCTAAGTGGAGTGGAGGCAGTCCTAGCCAGACAAGAACAGTTTCAGCACGAGAGTATATATAGGCCATTAGTCGGACCTGGTTATTGCGTTCCTCATTATCATCTTGATTGATACTAATCGCATCGATCCAGAGGACTCGTTGAACCACAGGATCTCTCAGATGTACCAAAGCGGACCATAAGTTCTCTCTAACATTGACGTTAATCCCATTGAGTTGAATGATTTTCAAGACATCTGGCGAGCCCCATGTATATGATAGTGCTTCATATATTGGTCTATCCCCAAAAGATTTGTGCACCAGCCCAATGCGGATGCTCGATTCCCGAATTCCTGGCTCCAATATCACAAGACGGATGGAAGGCCTCAAGGCGGAATGGTCGAGCGGCTCATATTTAAAGGCTGTGATGCTTTTGGCGGGCTCAATATGCGGCGGTACGGCCATTGCTGCGCATAATCGTTGGGCCAGATGTTAAGATTGACAACTTTCCTGGCCAACGGACATCCCGCGTGTACATGGGTTATGCATTGTACATGGGTCTTATCATGATAGGTGAGCATGTCCATGTACTTGACTAAGAATACAAAGGTCGAAGCCATCATTATACAATTACTCTAGATCTCATCAGCGAAACTTGAAAATCGAAATCATCATATCGGCAAAAGTTCCTTTCCCCTCGTCTTTCCGCTTCTTCCTCTCCTCATCCTGCTTTTGATATATGCTCCCCAAATTGCCCACTACCTCTTCACCAGCTTGAATCTCAGCCCTGATCGCACGTTCTTCCAATTCGCGTTCAGCACCACCAAGACCCTCCAACCTTTTTTTGAATTGGGCTTGTATAGAAGGTTTCAACAGGGAAGGATCAATATGAGCCGCCTCGAGAGCTTCCTGAGACGCTGCCACGGCGGCTGGCTTGGCATTGGATAAAATCGGAGGAAAGGAGGGTACAGGTTTTCCTTCCGCCTTTGCAGCTTCTATCTGTTTCTCTTGGTCCAGCATTCGATGGTAGAGCGTGTCAGCATGCATTTGGATTTTCTCGTCAACATCGGCTGGGCGATCGAAGGTGGAAAGATATCCTAATGCCTTCAAGAATTTCTGCGTGCTATCAGTAAATCGATCTATTAATATACAAGAGATCCCAACTGACAGCCTGCATATTGTAACACCTTGACAATTCCTGGTTCTCTTTTCTGCACATCGTCATTCGACTTGCCCAGCTCCCTGATCGGAAACACTCATTGACATCCCATTGTTCCATGGCACAATTCTCCAGAGCCGCCCTTCCAATCTCAGCTTTCCTATATTTGTAACCTTCCAGGACATCAATTATCTTCTCCTGATCTGTTCTGGTAGCTGCCTCGACATCTGCTTGCGATTCATACGTCTTCCATAAATGCGCGTATCGCCCATCTTTGTATAGACTTTGAGGCGGGACCTTTGGCTTTCCATCATCTTCAGTAGTCTGCTGCGAACTCAAAGGTGTTTTCTCTGCTGGTTTTGCTTGCGCGGGTTGAGGGCTAGGTTGTGGAGCTGGAGGGTTCGAGGAATCATATTTAATGGGGGATTCTTTGGAAAGGAATTCCCGTAGACGCGGATCTAGGTCTCGTAGAGGGTCTTTGTCGGTTTTCTCGTCGGATGAGCCCCAAAACCAACCCATTGCTGCAAGTTTTCCCAGCTGTCGTTCAATGAGCTGAATGGAGCTTCGAGTCGCGAACGTCGCTTGGCGAAGCCTGAAACTAGACGAGTGAGGCACAAGGGGGAAACTTTAGGGTACCGGAACCAAACTCTGTTATAAATATATTTACTGTATTTGATATATGATATTATTTTAATAGTACTTCTAGGGGTGCGAGGTAAGTGCCCACATGCCCATCCCATATAAAAAGCTCGCGAGCTAATTGTCAGCGATCTATTGTGGTGCGGCTTAGTATATATAGTGCTGCTGTGTATGGCATTTTGCTTGTAGGCGACCTACAAACCTAAAGAGTGAAATCAACAATCAGTTTATTACGATTGCTTAGACTTTGGACTTTGGACTTCGGACTCTGCACAGTTTCTTTTCTCTTTACATCCAGTCTTCTGTTATTATTGCGCTACTAAGCTATCATTTTCAGTTTCCACACCAAAGTGGTAGTGGATCAGGCAGCCTCAACACCAAGAAGTCCTAGGTATTGCTTCACCACACTTTTAACCTGCTCCTCGTAGCTTTGGAATTTCCATCCAAACACCTCCTCTGTTCTTGTTGCACTGACTTTGGTACGCTTGGTAGCTGCTGTTCCGTTATTTGGAAGAACCCCGCTTTTAACAGCCAACGGAAAGTTCCTCTGCACAATCTCAATTGCATCTTCCCATCTTGTTCCTCTCTCGCCCTCGGAAACCGCCAGGAAATTCTGGTTTCCTTCAATCTTCGGGTTTAATGCCTCGACATGTAGACGTGCAACATCAGCAACGTGGACAGATGTACTGGGAACGGCTCCCCATCCACTATCTCCTCCAAGAACTTGAGCCCTATAAAGGATAAGGTTAGTAATTGCTCGCTTTGGATGGTATGAGGGGGCGTGTTCTTACATGGCGGCGGAGACTGTCCCATCAGAAATGAGCTTCGGATCAGTGATAATCTCATTATCCCCAACAACGAATGATGGCATTATGTTTATAACATCCCATTCTGGCTTCTTTGTTGCTATGAAATCCTTGGTAGCGATGAGAGCACGCACTTTACTGGCGGAGTAGGCTTCAAATGGATGGGAATACGGGCCAGCTGGGAAAGGAATCTCATATGTATCATCAAAAACTGTATCGACTTCCTTAGCGATGAATTGGTCCCAGGGGATTATAGCCACTTCAGAAGAAGTTATGACGATCCTACGAATACCAGAGGTTTTGTAGGCAGCAGTGAGGATGGACATGGTGCCTTTGATAGCCGGTGCAATCAAATGTGTCTCGTACTGGTCTGGCGTGAACCCATCTCCCTTGATCACTGCAAAGAACAAAATTAGCTCGGGGGTTTTTTTTCTTTTTTGTGGATATTTCGTCGTCGGGGATGCTTACCGGGACTGGCAAGGTGGAGTATGAATGTGACCCCTTTAACAGCTTCATCATAAGCATTATCGGCGAGAATATCCGGTACAATAACGAAAGTCAATCTGGATCCCGGGGCGAGGGCTTTCACGGTTGGTGTTGCACTAGATGGGCAGGAAGTCAGCTATCTCTTCTTTAGAATAACTAGAGTATGAGTCGAGAGTTATGTTCGTATGAGAAAATTGTGACTCCACAGGGACACTCACGCAATATCCTCTGCTTTTTTCTGTGAGCGAACAGCCGCTCGAACTGAGTACCCAGCCTTGAGAGCTGTATGAAGGGTTTTGATGCCGATCAGCCCAGTGCCACCAGTGAGTAGAACGAGTTCTCCAGCCATTGTTGATATAGAAGATAGCTTTGCTTCAAAACTTTCACAGAGATAGATTTTGAGGGTAGAAATTACCAAATATCTGATTGAGAAAAGAGGATGTGAATTGATGAGCTGATGTTGCGATTGATGTTGATACTAAATGGAAAACAGCAATATGAACGGGTCCTCACGAAACTTATATACCTCTCTCATTCCAGCCTCCCGTCCACGAATATTTCTTTGGTCATCAAAGGATGGATGTCGAATTATCTCGCAGCCATAAAGCCTTAGCTGAATCATGCTTCTAGAGTTGCACCGCATCCCCAAATTGCCTATTGTGGAAAACGGTCCTATTCAAAATACGTACGATGATATTACCTATTGGTAGGTAGGTATGTATTCCGTTTGCCAAGGCAGGATTAGTCATTTCACCCTGCTTGTAATTGCGCTAAATAATGCATTTGCCTTAGCAATCATTTGGATACTTGTGATGGTCGTAGATTACTGAACAGCAGGCTTTGAAGCCACAAAATCAATATGCGGCGATAATGGGGACTCGGATTGATAAGCACTCGAAGGTCTGGAAATTATTAATCCATAGTCCACCTCCACTCTGCATTTGTGCGCAGTCATAAGTGAGATCGAGCTTCAATGATGACTCCCACATCAAAGCCATATTATCACCTTTGTTTAATTCGAGATGAAAGCATTATTTTTTCTTCCCATATATCATGACCCATTAAAGAATCGGAGTAGTTATGTAGGTATCAATTGCTCCACTTGGGACGCTGCCATCCTCTCCCTGCCATCCTCACCCAGCTCGGCATCCTATCACTGCCATCGTTATCCTCTTCCTCGTCTTCTACTTCCTCGTCATCAACTTTCTTAATATATCCTTCCTCGTCATCCTTTGCCATCGTCATCATTTTCCTCGTTATCCTCTTCCTCGTTTTTTTCTTTCTTAACATATTATTTTTCGTTATCTTCTTTCTTAACATATTCTTCCTTGTCATCCACTTTCTTATTATATTTTTCCTCTTTTTCCACTCCCTCGTTATCAAGTTCCTTAACATATCCTTTATATCATTTTCTTCTTCGTTATCCTTTTCCTCGTCATCCTCTTCCTCGTCGACATACTAAGCACGGCTTCGTTCAACAGGTCCGTCGTATATGTGTCTTCCTTCACATTGCCCTCTTTGTATAGAACATTTGGTAGGCTGGCGAGTCTATCGCTTCTCCGTAACGGCATAGATGGCCCTACGAAGGTGTTACCAGTAGATACTCGTCGATACCCGCTTTATATACCGTATTGATTGTTATCAACAGCCTTATTATTCGCAGACTCGACGGCTGCCTTCGTGGCGTTGCTTGGCTGCATAAGCTTGACAGCGGTTTCCAATGCTGCCTCCCAGCCGTTATCCGGATTCGACTCATTCTTTACCGAAGCATACAACTTTCTTAAAGCTTCCACTTGAGCCGAACTCATTCCTGGGACTGACTGGGCCATCCACAGTTGGGACAATGGGCTGCAGATTAATTTGGCCATGTCTCCTTTAAGAGTTTCGCCAAGAGCGGACGTAGTGGTATTGTTTGCTCGAGCACCTCGTCTGACAGGGGCAGATAGCTTTCGCGACACGTTGTCTACGCTTTCTGCAAAGTTAATAAAAACAGAGTCTTCAATATCTTCGAATATGAATTGTCCCGAAGATAGACGCTGTCTAAAGTCAAGTAGATCAGTACATGTTATGCAGTTTTCAGGCAGAATAACCTACTGTTCGGGATCCATAGCTATTAATGATCTTTTATGGTTGCAATATGATGGGGGGAAGAGTCGTAGTGGGAAACCGTTATTAATAAAATAATTTTTATCACTGTCGGAGCACAGGTTGATTACTCTTTCAGCGCTGGGCACGTATTACTAGTCGTAATAATGCTCGTTGTGTTGGTTGGATAATCTTGTATTAAAAGTAATCTAGGTGGGAGCGGGGCAGTAGATATAAGCAAGATATTGCCGTACGCCACCGCCTCCCAAAGCGGTACCGAGGATTGACCGAACCCTTAGGGTAAGAGGCTGTTTTCAGGTTAAGGAAGTTACAGAGGGAGAAGAAAAATACGACGGGTTCCGAAAGAAGGAGATGAAACGGTCGATAAACAGAGATTCCAATCATCTTAGAGATTGATTCTCTTTCTTCATCAGACTTGACTTTCCATCTGATCCTTGGCGTGTCAAAATACCCCACTTTCTCTCGTTCCTCATACCATTTATTGAGACATTGAGCCTTCCGACTCAAGAGAATATTCCCCCAAGTCTCCTTTAAAAACATGGTCACGGCTAACATTAAAACAGAACAAACGATGACCTGAATCCAGAACACCCATCTCCAACTCGTATTCTGCGCTACGAATCCTGACACCAGTGGACCGACTCCTGTCCCAAACAGCGCTGCTCCCGAGAATAAAGCCATAGGAGTGTTACGATGTTTTGTATGATAAATATCACTAATAACGCCCCCAACCATAGACGAAAACACCGAGGAACCACAGCCGGTGAAGAAGCGGGCAACGAGCATTCCTGGGTATGAACGGGTTATGGCGCAGCCTATCTGAGACACCAAATAAAGAAGTCCAGCGACAATGAAGACAGGATAACGACCTTGGATCTCGGAGAACGGGGCCAGGATCATTGGAGCAATGGCAATGCCGCAGCAAAATGTGGTTATACCAACAAGGATAGCAACATCACTCACTCCCCACTCCAACGACATCTGTGCTGCCGCAGGGGCATATGAGCCAGCGGTATAGGCGGTGATGGCTGTGGCGATACAAGAAAGCCAGGTGGTATATGACTTGCGGCTGTCGGACCACAGGAATGGGGAGGTATATTTCTTAAGATTAGGTCGTGGAGGTGGTACTGGCGCCAAAGCGTCGAGGGGGGACGTGGAGGAGTTTGGTGAGGGGGTCTCAAAAGTCAGATAATGATAGATGATAGCAGAGGAGCTTGCATCCTCTTCCTCCAGAACCCCCAGAGAATCTGAAGTGGAATTCGGGTTGGTCTCTGTGTCTTTCTTGTCGTCAAGTGACGACGCAGGGTGCTTGGAAACATGGCCACGGCTCTCTTCCAATGGCAGCGTATCAGTATCATCAGACTCTGGACCAGAAGCGGCCATGCTATGTTCTTGGCTGTCAATAATGTGCCAACCAAACTTACCGAGATCCTGAAAGGAAACGATGATCTAGGCAAGTCATACAAGAGATGGATCTAGAAACGGCCCCTAGCAGACTGTAACTTATAAAGCATCAGGGGAAAGAAGAAAGGGAAAAACGGAAAGGGAGAAAAGAGGCGCGAAATACAGAGCAGGTAGGTACAGGAAGTAAGTAAGGTAGTCTTATGGAGAAATCAGAGTCATGGGGCAGGGGAATGGGAAATTATATCCTTGCCATTGCTCTTATATCCTTGCCATTGCTTATTTCCGTGACTGTAGAGCCGCGATCGACAGAAAGTGCGGATTGAAGCCGTCGTCAGGGTTGGAGGAGAGAATGGCCAGGTGTGCCGGTAGCAGCGCTTAGCCAAGCCGAGCCTAGCCTACCCGTAGCAGCGATCGGTTTTGGCATTATGACCTAAAGGATCCATTTGAGCTGGTTTTGGCCATCTTTCGCTCCATTAGGCTTGGCGGGCAAGGGAGCCTAAGCGAGCTAAATGCCAAGGGGGGATGGGGTATTGACTTCTCCTCATGCCTCATGCCTACAATGATGCCTATTCAAAGAGGATCCGGGAGAGACGTGCTACATTCCCCGCTATCGTCAGGCTTTCATGATCTAGCGTCCGGCAACTGTCCCGGACCATACCCACCAGGGTTGTGCACCATAGTTGTGTATATCGTCATGCATTCGCGGAAGTATGTAGTTGCATCCGCGGAGGGAATACAAAGACAGCCTCGTGGTCTTACAAGGAAGAAATCTACGTCTCTCATTTCAAGGTCATTTTACAGATCCTTCCATCCATCTCGTCCGTACCAGTACATGTTTATCGGAACTCTCTTCTCCAAGGTCCGTAGAGCAAAGAGGTAACCTTTATGTCTGCAGCCGGGGAACGCGGGCCGTACAAGATCAATCTTATGTCGTGTTGATTCTTCCATTGCCCTACAGATAGCGTGGCGGGCTTCCCCGGCGGGGAGAGTCTGAAGCTGAAATATGAAGGTCGGGCTTAGACTTCTCAGGCCTTGGTACGTTCTCTCTGCTTCGCTGGTCACTCCTTTGGGAAAGCGTCACGACAGTACACATGGAGCGTGATCTGATTTCCTCATGGGAATTCGAGAGAAGCCGCTCAATCATTCGGGCGTCCCTCTGGTAGTGTTGTATAACAGTCTTCACGATAGTTCAGTTGGCCTATAGGAATGCTGCCTGTAGTGATCCGTAGCGACCATCGTGGGAGGGGGAGCCAAATGTTTTATTTCTGATTGTGTGGTTCTTCTGCGTGTACCGTGTGTAATTTTTGGTATACTCGAGTGCGTATATTATCTCAAGTATGCCCACCTTTGTAGAATACCTTCACCGAAGTATATTCCAGACAAAGTCCGCCAAAGCCTTGAAATCATCTCTTAGCATATACTGCGAACTTTGTGACTTGCTTGATTCATTCACAATCACAGCACTTTCCTCCCTTCATTAGACTATGGCTTCTAACACTTCACATTCATCCTCCAGAGAAGCCTGTTATGGCTCTCACTCCTCAAAGAGCACTACTTCTCGCCAGACAGCGCCGCCCAAAAGCTCTGTCAGTACTTCGTCTAAGACCTCCAAGAAAACGAACGTTTCCGACCCCTATTCGCTCTCATCACTATCCTTCACTTCGACAGCTTCAGAACCAGATACCAAAGAACATGCCACCCAACCCGAATCAATCAATCGCTATGTCGAAGAAGAAAGAGATTCCAGGTCGTATGCGGTAATAGAATATGATCCATACCAGGAAGCTGCAAAACGGGAACACGGGGAGAAAATCAGGAAGATTGTTGGAAAGAACTATTGAAGGTGGGGAGTGGCCTTCGAAGATGGGAGACCGGGCTGAGCCCTGAGACGGATAAGAGCCAATTCTGGGATCTTGATTATCTCTGATGGAAGGAATGTTGGAACGATCTTTGATTTTGAATCACTTTTGGCTTGGATTTGGATTTTGACTCGAGTTTGGGATGTTGAACGGATTCATAGCGGGTGATTGGTGTCATGTGAAGGGGAAATTATTGAAGATAATAGATATCTTTCATCCTACCCAGATAGACCTGTTAGACTTAACCAGCTCGTAGAATTGATAAATACTCTGCATGTTTGAAGTTTACAAAGTCACCATATCTTCATTGTTATTCCCTGGATCGATGCTGGTGCTCCCTGTTCGAGATTCTCTTTACCACTAATAATAGAAAGTTAATCATGAGAGAATGAGCCTGATACAGGAATGATTGGACTATGAACAAACAAACCTTGCATCTTTCTACACATCCTGTAGAACTTAAGACAGAAGAGTTATTCTGTACTGATATCCTTCCTCACTTACGAGAGTGCGCCCTCTATACCAATAATTGTTGTCCCAATAGAAAACGCATTGAGAGCGGCCAGCTCAAAAGAGACCTGACAGGTTTTTTTTCCAGCTATTCCAAGACCACTCACTTGCCTGACTACATCTCGCGCACTATCTACCGGATCCCTATAACCTTAATCCTCCCAAGGAAGTCAGACTCATTGAAAGGAAAATAATAATAGCAAATCATCTATACGCCAACAAAAGTGCCATGTATATTATTTCCATGTCAGCATCGCACCACCCTGTATCGAACACCACTCAGTCTCGACTCCGGAGTTTGAAGGCCAGGAAAATAGGCTCAATAGAATACGTACGCGGAGGTATCGAGGAAGCAACTTGAGTGCAGGCAATGTTGCGGGCTCGATGAAATTTTATTGTAATAAACACCGGGAAGAAGAGTGAGAGGGGGAGGGCGTTAAGGTTGGAATATTGGAAGATTGATATCGGAACTTTAGGTAATATATTAAGGTTGTATAGTAAGATTACGACTTGAGTTCGTACTAATATTCCATTATTGGCAAGATTGTAAAACGATAGTAGAGAACAAAATGAGATGAGATCTATAAAAGGCGACTTTTTTATCCTACTGCGAGTGGGCGCTTCCCTATCTATAGACTTAGATTATAAAAATATAATTGTAGTATGCGCATTGCTTGATGCACAACTTTGTTCTTGAGAGCCATGGTAAAGAATCAACGCCACCTACAATGCTTCTTTCTGGAACACCCATTATAGATAGTACAATATCTTACATGCAACCTTTCATCCTATAATGCCAAGTCCCTCTGGTCTTTTACTGCTCCTTCCCGGATCCTTCTTAACTTGAGGTCTACTTCATTGCTGTATACCAATTATGTCTTGATTCTTTGCTTCTAATCCATTAGCTTATTGTCAGCTCTTTCTCACAAATTGATTGAAGACGACGTTTCCTCATAACCATTTGTTGTGCCGTTCTCGGTAGGTCTCAGCTTGATATGATACTGTTCCAGATAATCTTTGGACATGACACTTGGGCTCTTGACCATCATATCTTCTCCCTTGGAGCTTTTGGGAAAAGCAATCACATCTCTGACTGATTCCCGTCCTAGCATAACTGCAAGAAGGCGGTCAAAGCCGATTGCGAAACCTGCATGAGGAGGACATCCGGCACCCAAAGCTTTGTAAAGATGATCGAAGTCCGCAGAACGCCTTTGGTCGACCTACAGACTGTTAATATATGGCCATTTTTTAATGAATAAAAATACCTTAAGGATATCCCTCATAATGAACCTCTGCATTGCTGCATTATGAATCCTGCGGCTTCCACCACCAAGTTCGACACCATTTACAACGAGATCATAATGATCAGCTTTGGCCTTCAATGGGTCTGTTAAAAGTAGATCTACATCAGCTGCAGATTTCGGTGCAGTGAAAGGATGATGTGTTGCTGAAAATCCAGCCTCCCCCCCTTGACCAGGATCACTCGAATTGTCCAGAGTGAACATGGGGAAGTCAGTAACCCAGAGAAAATGATGAGAGGGGTCGGACTCCAGTAGCCCTTCAGCCAATGCGGCCTTGAAGATAGCAAGACGAAGTTTACCAAGCATCGTGTATCCTCTTGAGTGAGGGATGTTTGGCCGTGCTTGCACGAGCAATAAATCGCCGTTTTCAAGTTCGGTCCTAACATCTTGACCTCTAGAATCAATGGAGTCATCGTGAAAGGTAAGACCGCTGTAGAATGATTTCAACTTGTCTGCAGCCTCAAAACCCAGAGCGTGTAATCCTTCCAGAGGCTTCTGAGTATCGAACAAAAATATCCCAGGAGCACCATCGGGATTGTTTCTGAATACCTCTGCATCGGGTGAATCCATAAATCTGGATATGAAGTGATTCACAGCTTTTGGCTTTGTGAATCTGAATCTACATGCCTCCAGAATTGGGTCTTCAAGTGACGAGACTTTTGTCTTAAGATCCCGTGGAAGAATATGATCAACCTGATGGATCTATCTCTGTTAACAGCTGCATTTACGGGATGGAGGATAACTTTACAAAATTAGGGATCCTCAGATCAGGCTTATCCGAACCATGCCTTGACATGGCTTCTTCATATGTTATCCTCAGGAAATCTTGGCTAGGAAGAGGGGATTTTATAAAGATTGGATCACTCATATCCCTCCACAGAGTTTTTATCATATTTTCAACTATATTCATTACTCCATTTCCATCGGAAAAGGCTATCTCAAGATCAACCTAGAAAGAAATCAGTCTTGACAAATTACGTGAGCAGACAATATTCTACCTGAGTAAATTCTGGCTGACGATCAGCTCTGCCACCCTCGTCTCGAAAACATTTGGCAAATTGAAGATATTTGTTGATACCACTTGCCATTAAAATCTGTTTGTACTGCTGTGGACTCTGAGGTAAAGCATATGCATACCCACGCCTTCGAACAGGTACCAGAAACTCTCGAGCACCTTCAGACGTGGATTTGAATAAGATTGGAGTTTCGATTTCTTGAAAGTCTTTCAAGATGGATCTAACCATTGCTGCAACATCCGATCGGAACCGAAGTCTTCTTTTGAGCTCTGGATCAAACCGAATTTGTAAATGCCTATTTTCAGGACTGTAGTTTTGAGTAGTATCCCCTGCAACTTCAGGAGCGAAAGAATTCAGGATTGTAACACTCTGCAGCAAGATTTCGAGAGTTCGAATAGGGAGAGGCTGGTCTGGGTTCTCTGTCTTCACATCTGCATTTTCTGGTGGCTGAACCGCTGGATTTTTTGGCAGAGGTTTGAATTGTAGAAGGCCTGTAATAGATACAGCACTGTTGGAAGGAATCTTTCTGAGTAATTCGAGCGCTGCATTGGCCTCTTCTGAATCACCTTTTCTGCTTGTAATCTGAATGGAATTGTCGTCGGAGCCACCCTTCAGTTGAGCAAATACCAAACCCTGACCAAGCGACACAATATTAGAAAGGAACCCATGCGCCGTAATGCTAGTGTTAAGATGATGCCGGAAAATTCGTGACTGGAATCCAAAGGTGGCAGCTGGGACGTCATCTAAGTGGTATCAGAAGAATGTAGTCGCTCAGATATAAAATGCGTACAGGATCCCTTATATTCTTCCCAATAAGCTGTTTGAGATGGGTTCACAGCACAAGTATTCTCAGCCTCCCTCTCCGTCTCTACAGCTCTGTCTTGTAGCGCTCGTCTCGGACTGGAGGCGTGGAAGAATCTCTTTGAAGCTCCCAGCTTCAAACCGGTCCAGGCTGGAGGGCGACATCGTCGAACCCTACAGATCTGCAGACTCAAAGTATAACGGGCCGAGCATGCAGCAATATTCATTGCTTTTCGACGTCTGGATAAGATTTATCTTGAGGATAAGGAGGGACAACTTCGAAGTAGAAAATAGGTATATAAATCAACCTGTCCCAATCCGGTTAGGCGAGTCGGTAAGGCCCGAGCACCGACACGATTTATGGAAAGAATTCTTCCCCAAATCTTTCTTTCCTCTTCATCCTTCCAAGTTTTATACAAGTAAGCTCTCCACGTACTAACCCACCATACCTTATCGTCACTAACAGCCCTCACAGATGATGAAAGCCAGCGTGTACATTATGATTGCAATTCCTCCTTCTCGAGCTCTCAAACTCTCCCTTCATCGGGCTTAAGTGGTCTGGTTGCGAGAGGAGGTTGGAAGAGTGAAATAAGCGTTCGACACACACACCTTGTTCAATTACGGACGCAATGAAGGCAACTCTGAACCTTAAAGCTTGGAAGGCTTATTTGAGATGGGATAGGCTGTTGGTGGCTGATCCTGGAGTATCTCAGTTTATTTTTGATTCATTCCATCCCCTCCCCCATACCTCCCCCATCCCACGATGGCTATGCTTCTCCCCGAGTCAGCCTAAGTGCTGGAAATGTAAGTAAAAGCAGATCAGAACTGCACATCCGAAGGACGGAAAGCAGAATTCCAGACGACCTATCAGTTGACACTCTGGTGATACCTGGGAGGCGTAATTTGGCCGAGAGGACCGCTTGCCAAGGCGGGATGAGGTTTTGCAAGGGGTCATTCATTGTGTGTTACACTTATGGCCCGTAAATGTTAGGGGGCGAGGAACAATATTGCCTTTTTGAGGTCAGAAAGGAGGCCTTCTAGAGTAACAGAGTAACAGAGTAACACAGCTCTGAACATATTCGAGCCGAGAGGGGTGATTAGAACGGCCTGTCAAAAGATATGATGCCCATGTCGGCTCGCCCCTGTCATATAATCCACCTGCCCAAATCTGCTTTCCCGGACCTTTAGCCCCTAATTTTGCTCCGCCATTCACGGGCACGTATAAGATGCCCCATACCTACAATGCTCGAACGCCTCTGCCAATGCTTCCCGTATCAAAGACTTCTACCAGGCCCGCCCCTACACATTCGCCCAGAATCCATTCAAAGCTTATCCCGTAGAATTGCTTCCATTTCCTCGTCCTCCCCGGCAGTACTCCCGCAAACTCCCCCCGATTTCTTCGGGCAGCACTGGCTGAATCATCAACTGCAATGCCGCCATCCCATCGTTGACGTAATAACGATTCTGGGGCTTCTCGAAACTTAGATTTGGACAATAGCGAGAGGAGATGGGACCGAGCATGAGCAGTGAGTTTGAGGAAAGGACCAGTGTTAGGAATCGCGAGGGAGAAGTCACCAACGCCGACTGATCTTGCACCACCTCCGCTTCCACCTGCTGCGTGAACAGCGCCTTCACCACCGACCGCAGCAATAGATCCCGAAGCTGCTTTTGATATACTCTCTAGTGATGTCACAGTCCCTCGTGAGCCATCTCCAGGCCTAGAAAAGACATTCGTAGATGTCCACGAAGGGGTTGAAGAAGTAATGAACCCAACATGCATAAGACTTTTCGCATCATCAGTTGTAAGCCAAGATCGAGGTATCGCCAATGCTGTTGGGTTTCGATGTAGTAACTCCGTAAAAGATTCCTTAAGGGCGACTTCTAGATTACTATTCTGAATCATCTTGTCCAATTCATTGACGAGGATCAAAGCCTCTCCCAGACTTCCCCTTCCCCCAACCACTGTCTTCCTTATAGAGCCACCTTTAATTAACTCTGCGATCTCTCTTTCAACTGTAGTTGGTGACCTCTGTAAATGAGAATGGACGTGTGAGACTGTTACAATGGGTGGTAGTGATGATCGAAAGTTCAGAACCTCGGCTATTCGGGTAGAGTTCATCCCTCCTCTCTGTTCTGGCATCCCACTCCACATCGTTCCCTGTATATACATTATTGTTTGGGCAACATCTCGAAGATTCAGATCAGTCGCAAGAGCTTTGACGAGTCCAATATCCCCAAGTCGATCGTTGAATAGGTCTTCGTCTTCGTCTTCGTCTTCGTCTTCAGGAGTTTGAGATATTACTTTCGAGGACTTCGACAACTGAGTCAGTTTTCGGCGAGGAAAAGACGAGAATGGTGAGGACGAGCTTCTCCTTACACCTGGCGGTTTGTTAGACTTCTTGATTCGACTTGAATGTGCCGCAGAGAATTTAAAACTCATTTTTATACCAATAAATAATGTAAGGAGTCAGAAGTTCGAAGGAGTAAATAATAGTAGTCGGCGTCAGACAAGGCTTAAAGGTTCCTTATCGCTTAGGTACCAATGACTCACTAGCGGTCTGCCACTTGCACAGCCTTTCTAAAGTCTCAGCCTTCCATTTCTTAAACAACATCCTTTCAAAAAGTAAAGGGAACAATGAAATGGCCCCTACAGTCATTTTAATCAGACACGCACAAGCTCTCCACAGTAAGGAATAATAATAGTCTATTCTTATCCATGAACAAAATTAACACCTCTCAAGATGTAGCTCATAAGTCTCCCTCAATGGCAACAAGAATTATATCTGACTGTTCCCACACGACTACAAGTTACATGACCCAGCACTCACGGAACTTGGCGTTGGTGAACAGTGTGACAAGTTAGTACCATCAGACTTTCCATGAGTTTGCCCTCTTTCCTCGAAAAATATGTTGCTCCCATTCATATTCTCTCACGTTTACCCCCAAGGTTGCTTGCACATAAGTAACTAATTCTTTGGCTATCCAGACTCGCAAAATATCTTGAAGATGAACTTCCACTCGCCCAAAAAATCGAACTCATTGTGGTCAGCCCAATGAGACGAACCCTACAAACCGCTCAACAAGGACTCGGATGGTTGATGAAGAGAGGTGTGCCTGTTATAGTTCGTGCTGAATGGCAAGAGAATTCCGCCAAGCCATGTGATTGCGGCTCTGATATTTCAGTCATGGAGAAGGAATGGCCACAATTTGACTGGTCAGAAATTGATCCTGTGTATCCAGCCAAGACAGGGATCTATGAGCACTCCATGTCCGGTCTGGTGCAAAGGGGTATTGAGGCAAGAAAATGGTTGAAAAATCGTCCCGAGAAAGTCATTGCAGTCGTCTCACATTCTGGCTTCTTGCGAGTCTGCGTCAGTTTTAGAAAATACTCCAATGCCGACTTCAGAATCTTCGAGTTTGGTGAAGGAGATGGCGAGGAGGGATTGAACCTAGTTGAGTGGGAATTGACTGAGAAGAAAGGTGGTGGTCTTGGGTTGAGTGAGATTGGTCACTTCGGCATGATAGCCAGTGATTATCCACATGAGCCCGAAACGGAACTCGGCGAGGTCGTCGACGAAAACCCCCACTGAGCATTATACTCACAGAGGTATTCATGGATGATAGCGTGGAAGCAGCCTGGCTTTCTCACTGGACCAGCATATACGGATGTAAATCAATGCTTTCAAACTCAGTTCAATTTCGATGATAGGCGTAAGAACGCGTGACCGGGGATTGGAAGTTCGAGCTTCCAATGTCCACTTCCGAAGTAGCCTAGTAGATAGCTAGTGACCCTTCCTTGCTGCACATGGCAATGCCACGACTACCTCAACATCTTGTTGGGCGCCTTGACAATCGAAATGAGGCTCAAAGATTAAGATAGCATTTAGTTGGTGCATTAGGTGATTTCGTGGAATATTTTACGAAAGTTAGCAAGTGCTTTCTGCTACTGAGCAGATAGCGAGATGTAATTGATAACATTCTTTTGGCGCTACTGTAGTTGTTACGACAGGAACCATTTGACAACAGTCCTAAATGTTGACAGCTATAGATGGCTCACTGCGGCTAGATTTCTAAAGTCCCCAAGAGAATGACACACCAAGATTTGAGAGCTTACGAAGATGACAATCATCAATATCCGGAATCATTTAGATCATTGGTCGAGCATGTGTATTTTCAGCCGTGGCTTAGTCGTTAGGATGTAGCATTTTTGGTCAGCCCTGGCGATCCATTTGACAGGGCTAGAACGCTTTCGTCATACCTACTTGGAAGACTGAAAGTACAAGACAGAGAGAAGAGAAGAAGAAGCAGGCCATAGCTATATAGACGCCTAGCTGTCTGACATAAATGGACC
This sequence comes from Chlorociboria aeruginascens, assembly GCA_002276475.2. Lineage (NCBI taxonomy): Eukaryota > Fungi > Ascomycota > Leotiomycetes > Helotiales > Chlorociboriaceae > Chlorociboria > Chlorociboria aeruginascens. The sequence continues at coordinate 121,642 of NCSK02000028.1, read as the reverse complement.
ATCATGCTTATGACGCTCATGTCAATGTTGTCTTAGGGGACGGAAGCTACCGCACAGTAACTTCTAAGGATGATCTGTGGCTGGATGGCCGATGAAAACAACCTCCAAAGCACACCTTACCATTCTAGTGATAGCACCTGTCCCATTTCTGCCTTTGATCCGGGATCTTGTCCGGATCGAGAAACATTCCTCACTAGGTAACTTGTTTTCTCCAGCTGACGATCCAAATGCGTGTCACACATCAGCCGGGGTGAGCATACCTCGTAGGAGTGAGAGACTTGGATATTGTAATAATAATAATAACTTAGACCATAACAATAATATCGAACGACCACTGAACATTGTTAGGCTAGAATGCACGTCAGATCTACTTGTCTTTGGAGCGTGGCTGGGCAACACCAAGAATTGGGGGTATGTTCTGTACAGTACAGACTCGGTACAAGGGGTCTTGAGACCGACAAGTAAACGTTCCTTGGAATTCGAATGGATGAAAGCAAGTACTGTACCATGTGTGCTAGATAGGATTATTATTAAACAAAAGACATTGTGGTCTGTGGTTGAGCCTCGAGAAGCAAGGGCTGACGGACCGTCGCCTACTGTACGGCAATCGAAAAAGAAACAGCCACGGGCGAAGCCATCAATGTGGCGAAGCAAAGGTACATTTCAACCCTCTTTCTATCCGTCATCTCTCAACCCACCTCTGCTCAGCTCCTCTCGACTTGGATAGGTCTCGTCGCGTATTGGGGCAATTGATCTTGCTCCTTTCTTCATCGAACTCCCCTGTATATTTGTCGATGTGTGAATTGTCCACCTTTTTACAGCGCCCTCTCGAGCACGTCCAGCGAGATCGTGGAAAGTAGTGACCAAAGAACCTGAGGCGCCCGCCAATTGTCCAGCTTATTGAGGATATTGTGGAGAAACGTGGAGCGTAATCATAGCAGGTACAATCTCAACTGAGAAATGCCAAATGATAGATCTTTCTAACATTGACTAGCCGTATTGCGATCCACGAAAACTTATCGCGTCCCTAGTGGTTACACGGCCAGGAAGACTCGAGATGAGGCTTTGAAAACACGCAGATGTGAATCAGGGACCAACACCGTTTGAATGAATCATACGTTAAAATCTGTTCCTCAGATATATCGCACTCCATGGCATCGCAACAAGGAGCAGTGTCTGCAGCCGCCCCTCTTTTCAATTTGTCAGAGAGCGCCACCATACCTACAACGACGAGCATCACTCAGCCTGAGGCGGAACTCACACGAGCGAAATCACTCAAACGGAGTCGACTAGATCAGTCACAAAATCCTGCGAACCTGGCTTCTTCAATTCCCCAGGCCGGGTTGAAAGCAGCAAAGTCTCCAAAATCATCCCAGTTTGCAGGCACATTTTCAACAGGATTCTCTGCCATACCGCTTACGGGGTCAGCTGCACTTGCAGAGGAGCGTCGAAAGCGAGAGGAAAACCAAAGGAATCAGCCTGCTTCAATGAGTGAGAATCCAGGGCATAAGGCTCTGACTTCTCTTATGGCTGGTGGGGGTGCTGGCATGAGCAGACCCCAAGATGTTCCAGTTGCTACTACTATGATGAGTGAAGGAATGTCAGTTGCTGCAAATGCTATAACTACGTCCAATTCTATGCAATTCGGCGAAAGATCCGAAACTAGTCCTGCGAGCGTAACAAGTTTGGCAAGTTTGAGGAGCACAGCACAAACTGCAACAGCCAGCTCAACGGCTGTAGCAAGCCCTGCAGCAATGTCAAGTGCCATTAATGCTGATAACCGAGATACAAGAACAGTAATGCCGAATTCACTGCAAGCTTCTGCCGACGAATTATCGAATCGCGCCCTTTCTTTTCCAGGAAATGTTCTCGCCCAGCAAGCACCTTCACGAATACCTCCACGAGGAATGAGCCTTCCTATGCCTGGTCAAAATCAGCAGCTTGCTCCAAGATCACCTTCACAAAAGAAGCACAAATGTCCATATTGCGAGACCGAATTCACCCGTCATCATAACCTCAAAAGCCATCTTTTGACACACAGCCAAGAGAAACCATATCTTTGTCAAACGTGTAACATGCGCTTTAGAAGATTACACGATCTAAAACGTCACATGAAGTTACACACAGGTGAACGACCTCACATTTGTCCAAAGTGTGATCGCAAATTTGCCCGAGGAGATGCGCTTGCGCGCCACAGCAAAGGACAAGGTGGCTGTGCTGGTCGAAGGGCTAGTATGGGCAGCTTTGGGGGAGATGATGATTTCGAGGACAATGCTGGAGAAGGTGATGATAGTGGAATGGATGGAATCATGTATACCAATGGGACCCCGCAAGTCAATGAAACCGAAATGTCTGAGGAAGACCGTCGAAGGTTCAGCCTCCCTAGTATTAAAGCGCAGCACGTTACTGCTACCGGTTCCCAAGGCACTTATGGCACTCATTCGCGTACCCCTAGCACCTACCCGCCTACGGGCCCAAGGCCAGGACAATCCACGGGAGGGTTATATCCCCCAAACACCGAGGGCACTGGCTCATCGAGTACAGGGACATCTCCAAGTATGCAGAACAGCGGTGGCAGTAGTCTCACGCCTGGTACGAGTATACTCAGCACTGGAAGCAATTCAATATACTCGCAAAGCGCCATGACTGAAAGTCCAAAACCTCTCAGCCCAGGCGGCATGCATTCGCTCCAACTTGGCCATGATCCATCTCTTACTAGACAAAGGTCACCTAGCTTAACGACACAATTCCAGCAAGCACATTTTGGTCGTCGTCAGTCAGGCAGATCATCACCTCCTGGAATGTCAATTCCATCTCCTCATAACCATGGTCCCAAACTTCCTGCGCTCTCAGGCTTGGCTCCTCCTGATAATAGGTTTACTTTACCAAGCCAGACCACAAATCAGAGTGGTAATGCGAACGGTTCTCACAGTGTTCAGCAAGGACAGCCCACTCCAACAGGCGTTTCAGCAAATCCCATATACCAGGCACCAGGTTCAGGTCTTGGCCGTGGGGCTGCTGGAGCACCATCTAGCAATCAAGGCAGTGGTGACAGCAGCAGCAATCTCTTCGCCGCTGGAGAGCCAAGAGTTTGGGCCTACGTCCAAACGTTAGAAGCCCAAGTGAAGCAATTATCCGACAAAGTCCTTGCTATGGAAAGCAAAGAAAAAAGTCAGGAGGAAATTGTCGGCCGTCTATCAGACGAAATTACTTCTCTTAAAACTCAATTGAATACCCAAGGTCAAAGTCAAATAACGTCAGGTCATGGTCCCTCGTAGCACAAATAGCCATAGAGCACAAGCAAACGATGATGTTCTATGGGAAATAATCTCTGGCGGATAGTCGTTCCGGTGGGGCGTCGAGGAGTGAAGATGATGAGATGAACCTACTCGCAATGGTGGACGGGGCGTTGGGGGGCCTTTTTCTGATTCGATGGTTGTAAAAGTTGACTGCCATTCATAGAAATGGCTTGCTATCTCTCGCTGCCATTTCTTTAATGTTTCGTATCGGAGGATGGGGGAAAATTTAACAGGAATAGGTTGCAATGAGAAGCATGTATTATAGTCGACCTGTTATTTCCATGAAGAAATGTTAGCTTTATTATTATACTATAATGCTATTATGATGGCCATTGTACTTGATAAGATGAGGCTCCGCAACGCCTCGGAGATACCGGCACTTTAACCTACCTATTTAGAGATCCGAAACCTAACATAATCCGGGTACCGTATTGTACTGTAGTGGACGCGGTGATCCACAAAGCCCCTCCAGCCGCTAAAAGCAAGGGGACGTCATACATCGAAGATCAAGGAACCTTAACGACAGCGATATACCAAATCTGTTGGCTCCGGACAGTACATCCGATCATAACCTCATTTGCTGCCATTCTACATCTACAACAATTTGTGATGGCTGCACAAGTGAGTGCACGTCTCAACGCAGAACCAGCCCAACCTGACGTGCGCGAGAATCAACAACTTCCGCCTAAAAGCTACGCAGATGCTGTCGAGAAACCTGCTCTAGCAAACGGGCAACATGGCGTGAATGGAAAGAATGGAGATGCTGGTGTAATTGAGAAGAGTAAAGGCATTGATCACGGTTCAAAACCTACCCAGCATATGGCTTCGGTCTTAAGGATTGTGGATACGGGCGAACCTAGAAAGGAGGAAGAGAGACCGCATGTTGCGAGGCAAGAGTCAAAGCCTGAATATTCAGCGAAGGTTGTATTATTCTATCTTTTAATTGCCGGCGGTGTCTAATACTCACTAGGGACTTGACGATGCTCCTCGATCTCCTGCACGACATAAACATCGAAAGTCTCGAAGCACCGAGTTCAGAGATAGGACCAGCGATACGGAGCAACCCAAGGCTAAAGGGGTCTCTCATACAAACCAGGCAGATGCTAAAGACAGCAAGGAGAATACGGCTGTCTTTGAAAAGGTCACGGGAAACGGCATAAATCTGGTCAGTTTGAAAACTGCTACAGGCTATGAGAAACAGGTTCGGAGAGATGAAAAAGAATCTTCTAGGCTCATCAAAGAGGAGTCACTTGTATCAGGGAGACAAGCAGGGCAAAGATGGCATACGAGTGGAATACGATTTGCTCCATGGAATGTTCCTCTTCAACGAAGACTACAAACTTTGGTTGTTCTCTTTCATACCCTCTCCATTGTCTTGGCTGCATCTATATTCTTCTTCTTATGCGCCATACCTCTTTTCTGGCCATTGTTGATCCCATATATGATATATTGCATGTTATCAACGGCTTCAACTTCTGGCGCTTTAAGTCATCGATCGGACTTTCTGCGATCCCTGCCTGTCTGGTCTTTGTTTGCCTCTTACTTCCCAGCGAGACTTCACCGAACACAAGAATTGCCTCCAACCAGGAAGTACATCTTTGGAGTAAGTATTTAGTCTTTATATAATCAACTATACTGACAAGTCGAAAAGTATCATCCTCATGGGATCATATCTCATGGAGCTTTTGCAGCCTTTGCAACAGAAGCCCTTGGGTTCTCTCAGCTATTCCCGGGTATCAAGAATACCCTTCTCACATTGGATTCCAATTTCAGGATACCCATATACAGGGATTATGCATTAGCAATAGGTCTAGCATCTGTTTCCAAAGAATCTTGTGAAAATTTACTATCAAAAGGAGGGAAGAATAAGGCATGTTTAGGCCTTAGCCATTTATTATTGCCATTTCTGATTTCAACCTATAGGAAGGAATGGGCCGTGCAATCACCATAGTAGTGGGAGGAGCTCGCGAATCACTAGACGCCCAACCCTACTCCCTAAAACTCGTCCTCAAACGTCGCAAAGGATTTGTAAAGATGGCGCTCCGCACAGGAGCAGATCTCGTACCAGTTCTTGCATTCGGGGAAAATGACTTGTATGATCAGTTTCAAGCCGAGGAACATCCTGGGATTCACAAATTCCAATTACTTGTCAAGAAGGTTCTTGGGTTTACGATTCCTCTTTTCCATGCGAGAGGGATTTTTAACTATGATGTGGGCCTGCAACCTTACAGAAGACCATTGAATATTGTAGTTGGGAAACCAATTAAGGTTGCCATGTCTCTGAAACCAGAGCAAAGCGAGATTGACAGGGTTCATGAGGAATATGTTACGGAATTGGAGAGGCTGTGGGATTTATGGAAGGATGAGTTTGCTCCGAAAAGGAAGGAGGAGTTACAGATGGTTGAATAGTTTAGGTCATGGGAAGAACTAAGGAGGCGTATACGAGATGGCGTTAGTCTCTTGGATGTGGAAAAGACTTTAGTATTTCTTGTATAAAATCCTATTCTGGTCTTTATTAGAAGGGCATAGGTTCAACGTGACGAAGCTCAGGTTAGTAAATATCTTGTAGAGTACATGGACATTAGATTTCTCGAGCCGCATCGGCCTAGTTTGAGGACACCGAGCGGGTTCGGATACTTAACAGAAAAGATCTCTTTCAACTAGGACTTGATATCGGGAGTACAACCATATAGTCGTACCACCAGTACCCATTGTGACTATACAAAGTTGATTTGTCGGGCAGCTCCTGACACAGCCATAACCCGAATACGAAGACGAAGACGAAGCCGAGATGAAGAGCAATATTGCGGAATTCCACTCCAGCAGATAATAATAAATAATTTTTGATGGTCGTACGACTACCTTCCACCCGGACCTTTCAATCCCGGCCCAGGGACATTGACGCCCGCTAATCAACATTCGGCTAAAGAAGCCTCCCTTTTCCAAAAAATTACCTGTTTATTATACAACTTCTTTACCTCGACAATCACTTTGTCCAGCGCGCCACAGAACATTATGGGTATTCTGGAGACCATCACGATTCCACTGCAACAGCAGCTCTCGCAACGAGGAACTGGAGCCATCGTCGCATCTGGATTCGCCGTTTTCATCGTCCTCGCAGTTATTCTTAATGTCTTGAATCAGTTACTTCTTAAAAATCCGAACGAGCCCCCTGTGGTATTCCATTGGTTTCCCATTATTGGGAGCACGATTACTTACGGTATCGATCCATACAAATTCTTCTTTGATTGTAAAGCAAAGGTACGTCGCTCATTCCTGGATTGAAGTAGATTGGGGAATGAAAGCATGGCTGATGGAATCTGTGTAGTATGGGGACGTATTTACCTTTATCCTGCTAGGGAAGAAGACAACCGTCTACTTGGGGAGAGCGGGAAATGATTTCATTCTCAATGGGAAATTGAAGGATGTTAATGCGGAGGAGATTTATACTGTTTTGACGACGCCGGTTTTTGGCACTGATGTTGTGTATGATTGCCCAAATTCGAAGTTGATGGAGCAGAAGAAGGTCAGTTTGGTTGGAATCATTAGGAAAGATCGGAATCTAACGCCTGGTAGTTCATGAAAATTGGACTGACAACTGAGGCCTTCCGTGCTTATGTCCCTATTATCGCGGACGAGGTCATCAGCTTTGTAAAGAAGTCTTCTAGCTTCAAGGGCCAAAAAGGCACGGTCAACATTCCTAGCAGTATGGCAGAGATCACCATCTACACTGCCTCACACTCTCTTCAAGGGAAAGAAGTTCGCGACCGATTCGACTCCTCATTTGCATCTCTCTACCACGATCTCGATATGGGCTTTTCCCCAATCAATTTCATGCTGCACTGGGCGCCTCTTCCCCACAATCGAGCACGCGATCATGCTCAGAGAACTGTTGCAAAGACATACATGGAAATCATCAAACACCGCCGAGCTGGAAAGGAAGAGGAAAAACACGATATCATGTGGCAGTTAATGAGCTCGAGTTACAAAGATGGAACCAAGGTCCCTGATAAAGAAATCGCACATATGATGATCGCTCTATTAATGGCTGGTCAACACTCTTCATCTTCTTCAAGTTCTTGGATTATGCTTCGCCTTGCTTCCCGCCCAGATATCATGGAGGAGCTTTATCAAGAACAAATCGATGTACTTGGTGCCGACCTCCCAGATCTTACCTATGAAGACCTTTCACGACTTCCCCTCCACCAGGCGGTTTTGAAAGAAACCCTCCGTCTCCACACCCCGATCCACTCCATTATGCGAAAAGTCAAATCTCCCATGCCAATTTCTGGTACTAAATATGTTATCCCCACTTCCCATGTCCTTATGTCATCCCCTGGATGTACGAGTCGTGATGACGCATACTTCCCCAATGCCATGTTATGGGATCCACACAGATGGGACGCGGGTTCCGGTGGAGTCATTGGTGATGATGGTCCAGAGGAAAAGGAAGATTACGGTTATGGGCTTATCAGCAAAGGTGCATCAAGTCCTTACCTACCATTTGGCGCTGGTAGACACAGATGTATTGGTGAACAATTCGCCAATGTACAACTTGTGACTATTATGGCTACCATGGTAAGGGAATTCAAGTTCAGGAATGTGGATGGCAGTCAGAATATCGTCGGCACAGACTATACGAGTTTGTTTTCAAGACCTTTGGCCCCTGCCGTCATTGCCTGGGAGAGGAGAGAAAAGGCTTGATAGTAGAGATTGAGAAGTGTAGAATAAATGTGCATATCTTGGGAGTCTCGAGCGCGGGATTGTATAACACCTATTAATGCAAGGGCCTATTGGAGCCTTAATGAACCCATCGAATTCCATGGCCAATGATCATTATCATCGAACATTTATGTAAATTAGTGTTTCTGTCAGCTCCTCCGCTACCTCCTATCTATTCGCCCCTCGGCAACCACATGCGTAATTGAACCGCCACCAATTAACCATAGCTAACACTGGCCCCTCGGGGTTGGAATAGGCGACGACGAATCCTTTTGAGGCCGTGAACGAGCGATGGATGCTCAGTTCAGTCTTTACAATTCTTAAAAAATATATTCAAACCCAAACCTTGAATTACTTTGTGTATATTCTCTAATATGAATGCATCAAATGCCCGGGGAGCTTGCCGAGCTCAACAAAAAAGCCGATCTCACTTCAATACACCCCAAAATCTCACAATCTAAAACGGGCACGCCCAATTGCCATTCATTTCCATTCTCGTGGCATCTCTATAGCGCATCCCCTCATTCTCTCATTTCCATTCCGCTGTCATCTAAGGCCCACGTGCATATTCCCTATCTATTTGTGCACCTACACGACCCTTCGCCTTATTGATTACCCCTAACCATCTATCTCCGCCACACCCCTACGTTCATTACTACAGCTCTGGTATGGCTTGTACATCTCCATCTGTGACGGTGGAATCGTATGAGGATATCACAAGCACGAAGACGTCCGGAACAGATTGTCAGAACCCTGTCTATAGAAGACGACATTCTTCTTTTCATCCTAGAAGGAAAAGTAGTGAGTCAATTATGGACGGGGAAGAAGGATTGTTGTTGAGAGTATATTTCCCCTTCCAAATCATTACGTAGGGTAAAGCAGAAACTGAGCTGACTTCTTAAAAGGTGGATATTTTTCTATCGGAATTAGAAAGACGTTTAGATTTCCTCGAAAATTACGGAAACCTCCACTTCGATGCGGGCATTTCAAGAGCTTACGCTACCCTACAGGCTGTGAGAGCACGATGTTCACAGGTTTCGGGAGAAGTTATTGGGGCTGGGAGGAGGAGAGCAAGAGTTATGGTTGAGACGGTGGAATCTCGATATCAAGATGCGTTAGTGGCGAAAGAAACATTGAATGAGAAGGTTAATACAGGGATTGGACTGCTAGAAGGCATTCTTTCGGATTTTGAAGCTAGGGCGTATAAGATTAGAGAACAAGGGTTTGTGAGTGCAGCAGGGAGTCTAATGGATGAGGGGAAAAGAGTAGTTGATGGTGGATTAGAAAGAGCGCGAGGGGTTGTAGATGAGGGGATCGAGAGGGCGAGAAAAGCGGCCGAGACCCTGGAAGAACATATCGAGAGTGCAATTGCACGAGCACGAGAACACGGCCTGATCCGCTACGAGGATTTACCCATCCCATGGCGAGTAAACCCTTATATTAAGAAAGGCTACCGATTCAAGGAGACGAAAGCCGGTTGCATCCATTCCATGTTCGGTATCTCCAACGAGCTAGTCAATATCTGGTCTCACGCCATCGGGCTTATAATAGTCCTCTCTATTGCATTCTATTTTTACCCTACCTCCGTGGCCTTCTCTCTCAGTACCCAAACGGACGTTTTCATAGCTGCAGTTTTCTTCTTCGCGGCTTGCAAATGTCTTGTCTGCAGCACCATGTGGCATACTATGAACAGCGTAGCAGACCAAACTCTCATGGAACGATTCGCCTGCGTTGACTATACTGGAATCTCACTCCTCATCGCCGCCTCGATCATGACAACAGAATACACAGCCTTTTACTGTGAACCTGTAAGTCGCTGGGTCTACTTGACTGCCACAGCTACCCTTGGGATCGGCGGCGTTATCCTTCCGTGGCATCCAACCTTCAACCGCCAAGATATGGCGTGGGCTCGTGTAGCCTTCTATGTCACGTTAGGAGCGACTGGTTTTGCGCCAGTCATGCAACTAAATACGACGAGAGGAGGCTCCTGGGCCTGGGAATTCTATGCCCCGATCACGAAGTCTATTGCTGTTTACTTGCTTGGGGCAGTGGTATATGCCAGTCATGTGCCGGAAAGGTGGTATCCCGGTGCTTTTGATTATATAGGGGGTAGTCATAATCTTTGGCATTTTGCAGTGCTAGGAGGGATTCTGTTCCACTATGTGGCAATGCAGGAGTTTTTCTCTGGCGCATTTAAGAGGGCGGAGAATGGGTGTGCAGCGTATTAAGAGTGGTGGAGGGTTGTACTGTCATGATGGGATGAGATGGATGAGAGAGTTGGATTTGGTTTCGGCATGGCGATGGCGTTTATGGGTACAATAGAGCAGATGGGCCGGATAGATACAATTCATTGTTCATACCAATTAGACCGGGTTTATAATTCCCTACCTCTTGCAAATAGAGTATTTTATTTTATTGGAGTAAATCCTTGATAGATTAATGTTAATGATGTTGATTGATATCTGTACTCCTCCCGCTCCTGGCATCTGACTAGATGAAACCCCGCAGGAATGCTCCCCCCCGCTCTGGAGCTAATCCCTGTCAATCCGAGACACCCTTTGCCCGTTGTACCTGAGTGACGAGCGCTGCAGCTGACCACAACACAACAAATCCACCCATCTCCATCCATCCATTCTTCCACTTTACAAACATCGTTTCTGTGCCCCGTCGAGTTTACAGGCTCAATTATCGTAACTGCAATCATGGGAGGCGAAATCATCGAGACGGAGAAACATAAGAGTAGCTACCCCAAGCTCAGTGCCAAGCCAGTAGGACAATGGATCTCGAACATCTACAAGGATAGGATTCATATGTTCTATGATGGAGGACAATACTCGAACCAGAATCTCAGAGCGTACGCAATTCATGTGAGCTTCTGGAATGCTATTGCTAATCCATTCGTAGCATGATGACTGAGGGAGTCGCTTCAGGACACCCACACGTCAAGTTGTCGACCTGGCCAGCTCCAGATCAAACTCGCCCGACTTTCAAGGAAGCTACAAGTCATAAATTCAAACCTACGAATGTAGGTGAATGGTTTGGCCCATCATGGTCGACCCATTGGTTCAAGGTCGAGATCACTGTTCCCACCGAACTTCTCAAGAAAGAGCTCCTCGAGCTCAATTGGGATGCGAACAATGAAGGAATGGTCTGGACTGAGGATGGCAATCCACTTCAGGGACTTACTGGAGGTGGAGAAAGAATAGAGTGGATTCTGCCAGAGAAATTCAGGGATGGAAAAACACATACTATTTATATCGAGATGGCTTGCAATGGCATGTTCGGAAATGCTCCTGGAGGAGACTCGATTCAGCCACCAGACCCAAACAAATACTTCCAATTGAGCAAGGCCGAGATCGTGGCTGTGAATGTTCAAGCACGCGCATTATATATTGATATGTGGATAATTGGCGATGCAGCTAGCGAATTCCCAGATGATTCATGGGAGAAGCACAAGGCATTAAGGGTTGCCATTGAAATCATTGAGAATTTCGAGGTCGGAAACCAGGACTCAATCATCAAGGGGCGAAAGATCGCAGAACAATATCTCGGAAAGTATGTCAATTCTTCAGAGGTTTACAAAACTGGAACGAAACCCATTGTTTACGGAATTGGTCATTGTCACATTGATACTTGCTGGCTGTGGCCATTTGCCGAGACGAAGAGAAAGGTTGCCAGATCCTGGTCAAATCAGTGTGACCTAATGGATCGTTACCCTGAGCATCGATTTACCGTTTCCCAAGCGCAACAGTACAAATGGCTAAAAGAGTATTACCCCTATGTCTTTGATCGAGTCAAGGACAAAGTCAAGAAAGGTTTATTCCAACCAGTTGGTGGAAGTTGGGTTGAACATGACACTAACATGCCAAGTGGAGAATCATTGGCCCGCCAGTTCTTGTACGGTCAAAGATTCTTTGAAAGCAACTTTGGGGATAGATGCAAGACATTTTGGTTACCTGATACTTTCGGTTACTCCGGTCAACTTCCTCAGCTGTGTCGTCTCGCTGGTATGACAAGATTCTTCACTCAGAAATTGAGCTGGAACAACATCAACAAGTTTCCCCATACAACCTTCAACTGGGTATCCCTCGACGGCTCGCAAGTCATTTGCCATATGGCTCCAGCCGAGACTTACACTGCGGAGGCTCATTTCGGAGATGTAAAAAGATCTGTAACTCAACACAAGTCTATGGATCAAGATGAGACATCGCTACTCGTATTTGGTAAGGGTGATGGAGGTGGAGGACCAACTTGGGAGCACTTGGAGAAACTACGACGGTGTCGTGGCATTAGTGATACTGTTGGACTGCTACCTAGAGTTCATATGGGAGGCTCAGTAGAAGACTTCTTTGATCAGCTAGAGAAGAAAGCTTCAGAAGGTACCGACTTTGTCACTTGGTACGGAGAGTTATATTTCGAGTTACATCGTGGTACTTATACTACGCAAGCAAACAATAAACTCAACAACAGGAAGTCTGAAATAATGCTTCGTGATATTGAGTTGTTGGCTACACTTGCGAGTATCAAGGACAAGTCTTACAAATATCCTAAAAAAGATATTGATGATATGTGGGAGGCCACTCTTCTCTGTCAATTCCACGATTGTCTCCCTGGAAGTTCCATCGAGATGTGTTATGATGATAGCGACGAGGTACGTTTCAATGATTTAACTTCCAAAACGGTCTCTGATGTGATTTAGATCTACGCCGAAGTCTTCAAGACTGGTAAGAAACTATTCAAAGATATCTACAAAACTATTGGACTCCAAGAAATTGGGTCTCAATCCACAGAAAGCGTTGCATTGAACACCATGCCTTGGCACCGAAGAGAAATTGTCCCAATCGGTGAGAACATGGCTGGTGTTGCTTGCGGCGATGGCAACATTTTAAGCATTAAAACCTTCAAAATCACAGAGATTCCAGAAGTGACCGTTGAGGAGACAGATAAGGGCATCTTTATTCTACAAAATGACCAATTACGAGTCAAGGTAGAAGGCGGCTGCATCACTTCCCTTTACGACCGCAAAGCAGATCGAGAAGTCATTGCAAAAGGAGGCAAAGGTAATCAATTAGTGATCTTTGATGATAAACCTCTTTACTGGCAAGCCTGGGATGTCGAGGTCTATCATCTCGACTCCCGCAGGGAATTACCTTGCGGTAAAACCCAAATCTGTGTAAATGAGGCCCACCAAGTCTCTGTGATGACTGAGACTAAAATCAGTGAAAAGAGTTGGATCAAGACATACATTACTCTCTCAGCTGCTTTCAAGGACCAGCAATCATACGTGGAGATCAGTAGTGAGGTTGAATGGAGAGAGACTATGAAGTTCTTGAAGGTTGAGTTCCCAGTTGATGTTAGAAACACCGAGGCCTCATACGAGAGTCAATTCGGCATCATTCGCAGACCAACTCATTACAATACCACGTAAGTTTTACCTATCCTGTGGGAGATTTTACTGACAAGGACAGTTGGGACATGGCCAAATTCGAAGTTTGCTGCCACAAATTTGCTGATCTCTCTGAGCATGGTTATGGTGTTTCTATCTTGAACGATAGCAAGTATGGCTTCGCTACCTGTGGAAATGTTATGCGTCTTTCCCTTCTACGTGCACCAAAAGCGCCAGATGCACACGCAGATATGGGTCGCCATCATATTCGATGGGCGATCCTTCCTCACTCCGGAGATCTTGGTTCTTCCACTGTTCGTACTGCGTTCAACTTTAACAACCCACTCAAAGTCCTTCAGACCCCGAAGAATGCCGCAGCCTACGCACTCGAAACCCCAATCAAGCTTTCTGGAAACCCATCTTTGATCCTAGACACTGTTAAAAGAGGTGAAGATGATGAGGATGTCAGCCGTGGGGAGCTCTTAAAACGAAAGGGCAAAAGTGTAATTTTACGAATTTATGAAAGTTTGGGTGGGAGGAGTAAGGGTACGATCGAAACGACTTTGAATGTAAAGAATGCCTGGAAAACCAATATCTTGGAAGACGATGAGGAAGAGCTCAAGATTGAAAATAATAAGGTAGAGATTACCTTAAGACCTTTTGAAGTTGCCACATATAGGTTGCAATTGTAGTACGGCCGTAGGGGAGCAAATTTTCATTTACGATTTTTACTGCAGATGGCCATGAGGCTTCAATATAGGGAAACAAAAGCGTGACATTGAAACATAACTGAATTTCTAAGTTCAGTGCTTGAATGTACGAAAGATAGGTGGGATATCGAGAATGATGATATACAATTCTTACTTAATGAACTACAGTCAATGTGGTTCATAGTGTCTAGCTTATCATCTTAATATTCGAAAGCTCGTTTACATATTGAAAGGGAAGGATGGATGGATAGGGCTTGTTGCCTCCACAGACAGGAGGTAGGAACGACAAACTCAGTGGCTAAACATCTCTTCAAGAGTTTTTCTTCCTCTCATCACCACCTACCACCCTTTATCATGCACCTTAAACCTTGTATACTTACCGATGAATACTTTACGAGGTCTTACCTGGCCCCATCTTGTACCATCCTCACGCAAAACACCCAACATGCAATATGCCCGTCGTAGATCATCCGAGGATCAACCCGCTCACCGATCCTCGATCCCAGACTTAAGATCCTACAAATCTGCAAGTATCATAAAAGAACGATCATGTTCGCCATTACACAAAACCGAGTTAGATACACAATGCTTCCCAGGACCCTCCCTCAATGGGGCAGTGGATTCTACGGCGGATGAGCTCGATGACAAAATAAGCCTACCTTCAAGCCCCAAGACATTGTATCATATGAATACCGGAAAGCGACAGTCTTTCGATACATCTGTTCGTGCTCTTCTTCAATCGAGACCAGATTCTCCTATTGGTGGGAAACCAGCTGCTCCGATGGCACAACCAACCAAAGACATCATAACAATACCCGAATCAAAACAGGAAAATCCGCTGATCAAAGTCTCGCCACCGAACTCTCAGAATTGCGAGCATGGAACCATCGAGGCCTCCAAGAGCGCCGAACCATATTCAACATCTCATGTAAATGGGGTTGAGAATTACCCATTACAGTCAGCTACCCTTGGATGCGAGAGTACTTCTTCTTCCCCGATGGTGACAGCTCCAGTATCACCCAGAGGCGCAAACCGGAGTGAAACAAGTGAAACAACATTTGACTGCCGGGCTGTGAATAAGACAGCTGTCCACGACTTTGCTACTGGCCCGAAGGCTCCAGAAGTAACACTTGATGAGGGTCTTCTAAAGACAACAACTGGCGTAAGCTCTCTGGTAGATGGTACAGCTGCAGATGATTCGACATGTGGCATGTGTCCTCCGACGGAAGAAGCGGAGACTGCAGGACTGCCTGAGGGTGGAATTGTCCCAGGAGGCATTCCCGGAAGTGTACCAGCAGAACTAGCAGAGTCTTCACCAGGACTTCCAGAAGATGTGTCAAAAGGCGCGTCAAAAAGAGCGCTAAAAGGCCTACCAAAATCGCCAAAAGGCTTACCAGGAGGGATGCCAAAAGGAAGACAGGGAGGCCTACCAAGAGGATTGCCAGCAGTATCGCCTCAGCGCCTGGGAGGTATCCCACAAGATGCTACAGGCGTGCTGACTACGCCTTCAACACCAGCAATTTTTCATGAAGAAAGAAATAGAAAGATAAAGTATGAAAAAAAGAAGGGGAAAGTGAAGAAGGTCGTCCGAGTGGGTAGAAGGCTTCTACTTCGAAAGGTGGTTCTCAATGCGGTTATCGGCAGGCAGCTTGCAGGACCAACTAAGTCCGCTTTAAAACTGATCTCGAAAGGCGATGCTGTCCCCCTTCCTGATGTCCCTGTTCCAGTCCCTACACCAGTACCAGTACCAGTACCCGCACCCATTCCTGCCCCTGGCTTGGGTACATAGCAAAGAGAGTTCGGGGAGAGATTGAGTCAACGGCTAGAGGAGATTGCGTGGAGAGTCGAAGTGGAGAGGGAATTGAATGATATTCTGAATGAGAATTACACTCCTTAAGTGCCTAGACTGAATCCAACATCCACTTCCTGGAAATATTCATGCAATGTGGTATAGTGTTCTAAAACTATACACAAGAGCCTAATTAGCTATTCTAAAGGATTTCCTGGGTATACGTACCCTAAACACCCCATTAACCATCCTAGTTCTGTTCCAATCCAATGCCAATTATGCATCTACTTCCAAACCAGACTCCTTTTATGCAACTACCCTCCTCAATTTCAAGCACAATTAACCAGCCCTCCCAACACTCAAATGTCTCCCTCTCCCCTCTAATCCTCCCTCATATCGTCTTACAGCCCTTTCAACCCTCTCCGCATCCCTAGCCAATCCCATTTCTCCCATCTGTTTGAGTTTATCTCGTCTCTCAAACAGTGCCACCAATTTCTTCGCTCTGATCAAATGCGTATCTTCCTATATCCTCAAATAAGCCTCTTTCTTCACCTACAAACCACACATGACCCAAAGAAACCCCAAACCTACGGCTCCTTCAATAGCAGGCGAAATCGGAGCACTTCCAGCAGCAGGACTCCCTCCACTGCCCGCGCCACTACTCTTCGACACCGCGGTATCTTCCTCCTTCAGCTCAGGCGCGGGTGGACTCCTTGCCGTCGCGATGATTCGACGCCCGAGACGGTCGAATTTAGGTGGGTCGGGCAGGGAGAGAGCTTTTGATTTCCGGCGCAGTTTTTGAGGCGACATGTTCTTGTTTGCGTGCAGGAGGTTGCGGGCTGCTGTGGGGTCCTAGAGATGGTTCGTTGAGTGGGGGATGGAGAAGACGGGGGAGGGGACGAACTGTGTTCTGTAGGGAGTTTAGATCTGCAAGGATCTGTGCGATCTGGAGGCTTCGAGAAGTGGGCGGTGATGATGCCATAGTTGGATATATGGTATAGGGAAATGTGATTGCAGTCAATTGAGTAGAATGTGGTATTCGAGACTTGGTAAAAGAGCTAGGTTGGTAGTTGAGTCGAAGTTTACTATCCACGTGACTCCGCTGAAATCAATTTAGAGAAGTAATGGCGGGAATTTCACAGTGTAAACTATTTTGGGATTGAGATCAGTCAGGAGTATAACAGCATGTATAAGGATTAAAGAATAGGACAACCTATTGTTGTTTCATTATCTACCTACTGTGAACTTCAATATCACGGGCTCTATTTTTGACACCGCGGGACAAGGTCGGCAAATATCTCTCCCGAAATCACAGCGTCCGCATTCACGAGGATTTCCCTCACTGCTGTACTATACATAAGGCTGGTGGTTATCTACAAGTTTTTGAAGATGTCTTTGCTATTTCGAAGAGGAATTGCTAGTGTGACTGAGTTGAAAAAAGCTAGCAAGGTGGTGTGTATTGGGAGGAATTATGCGTGAGTTGCTTCTTTTGATTGATTGATTGATTTTGACTGGAGGAACTGATTGGGGGATACAGATAGCTAATGGTGTACTGATTGATAGAGACCATGTTACGGAATTAAATAATACTCGTCCCAATCAGCCCTTTTTCTTCCTCAAGCCCGCGTCTTCAATCCTTCCTCCTGGAGCTGGACCGGTTATCCGACCCAGGGGCGTGGAATTACATTACGAGGTAGAATTGGCTATGGTCATTGGGAAGCGGGTTAAGGATTTGGAGGCTTCGGATGAGAAGGGGGCTTTGGATGCTATTGAGAGTATGTTTCTCTTCTCTGAATTCCTGCATTCAATCCCAATTGGTGGTTGTGACGAGACTGATCACTGCAAATAGGTTATGCTCTTAGCATCGATATGACAGCGAGAAATGCCCAGAATGAAGCCAAGAAAAAGGGTCTACCATGGAGTATTGCAAAGGGATTCGATACCTTCCTACCCGTTAGCAATATTATCTCCAAGACTGCTATCCCCGATCCCCATAATGCGGAGTTATACTTGACGGTTAACAATGAGCATCGACAAGCTGATTCCACCGAATTGATGCTATTTAGGATCCCCAGGATATTAAGTGATATCTCGAAGGTTATGACGTTGGAGAAAGGCGATATTGTGTTGACGGGTACTCCGAAGGGAGTCGGACCAGTGGTTCCCGGCGACGTGATGAGAGCTGGTATTAAAGTTGGAGGAAAGGAATTGGAGGAGGGGAAGATTGAAGTGGCGGTTGAGGAGTCGACGAGTACATATGAATTCAGGGAAACATAGGGGTAGCGTAGATATTTATACATATAGATACCCTGCAAACAATCCAGGTTCTTCCTTCATGTATCATTTTAAAATCAGTTCTTTTCTCTCCCAATTAACTCAAATTTGGATCCTGGATTGATCCAGGTAAAGGAGCAGCCTCCGCCATAACCCCACAATTCGTACATTTCCTCCTCTCCTCACTCCCCTTAAATGCATTAACCGCCTCCTTAATTTGAGTTCCCAAATCTGTACAGTGAAAGGCCGCTTCATCAACAATCTCATGACAACTTGTGCAATACCATCTCAAACGATCGATCGATTCCTCTGGTCTCTTCTGTTCCAGAACTATGCCTACCGTATCTGCAAATCGTACGGGGTTATGAGGTGTGTTTGGAGGTAGGAGAAACATTTCTCCTTCGCGGATGATCAAATCTCGGAAGATTCCTTCGTCGACGACTTTGAGCATCATGGCTCCTTTATATTGGTAGAACCATTCGGCCGTCTCGTTGATGTGGTAATCGGTGCGAGCATTGGGTCCTCCTACGATCTATCGGATGTTAGATATAGAAGCAATCATAGAAGCGTGACATACCATAACTGTAACATCTTCGTTGTAAACACAGTAATTATTAATCGGAGGCTTCAAGAGATGCGAATTCTCAGCGAGCCTATTCATATCAACCACAATTCCAAGTCAGAGCAAGGAAGAATCTTACCATTTTGGCATGTTCAATGGACTTGAAAGCATCTTGTAAGAGAATCCCTATGTAACACAATCCAACTAAACATATTACTGGGAAAAGAAAGGAACTCGCATGACTTTACGTTGCCCCCCCCACTACAAGGCAATGATTCACTTGGGTCCGCTGACAAAACTTCTTTAGAGGGGGCTTAGGTAAGATATCCCCCACCGGAGCACCGGGGTTCCAGCGCCGAAACACTAAAGGCACGGCAGCTACAGGGGTGACGACGACCCCGTGTTTTACTCGAGTATGAGCGCATTTGAGAACGTTAGATAGGACCTATACTATACACCCGTCGCCTTTTCTTAGAATTGTTTTCGCAGAATACACTTCATCTCGAATACCTGACAACTTCTATAATGGATCACTCACTTATGGATCATGGTGCTATGGACCACGGAGATATGGGGCATGGTACTATGCCAGCGATGTGCAGCATGAGTGTAATGCTCCCCTATGCTATTCCGTTGAAGCCTGTTACTAACTAAAATTCGACAGATGCTGTTCACCTGGGATACCAATAACCTTTGTATAATCTTCAAGTGGTGGCATATCCGCACGACGCCGGGTCTCATATTCTCTCTCCTCGCCGTCGTCCTCCTGACCGCTGGCTACGAAGCTATCCGATCATTCTCTCGACGATACGAAACCTGGACAAGGAAAACTGTAGATGAGGTGCCGAGTAAGCTATTCGTCCCGTCCCGCCCCGCCCCCCTCTCTTCCAAAATTTGTTCTTTCGTTTCATGTGTGAGATGAAAGCTGAGAAATACTGCGTGGAGCCATTACTGAACGCACGCCTTTTCTCTGGTCAGGACGGAACCAATTTGAAGTTAGCAAGAGGGCGCATGTTGTGAAGGCCATCTTGTACGCGCTTCAGACTTTCTATGCTTTTATGCTTATGTGAGTTCTCTCCATCCTCTTGATATCCGTGGAAATGATATGGAAGTAGGGATGTAAGCTGATGATCATAGGCTCTTGTTCATGACTTATAATGGATGGGTCATGCTTTCTGTGGCGGTGGGTGCATTCTTAGGATATTTGGTCTTTGGCACGGATACCAGTGCGACGAAGGAGACTGCTTGCCATTGAGAACTGGGAGGTGTTTAGATAGGATAAGTGGAGGAGGGAGGAATACTCGGAGATATTCGAATGTAGCAAGCAAATCTCGGATATATGGAACTTCGAAGAAATTATGATAGGCATACTGAAGCACTACACTATTTAGTGTAGTACACAAATATATTGTGGAAATATACTGGATGGATGATACACTTTCTAGATATTCTAGAGGTTTAATAGATCATGAGGCAAGTATAAATAAGTATACGCCCTAAGATCTCAGCTGAACGTCATCAAATCATTACATTCATTTGGACCGAACTAGCAAACTGCTTTCCAAATAATTTGCCCGAACACATTATTCCACACATCTCGCTCGGAAGCCACAATATGAAAATGATACCAACCATTTCTTAATCTCCTGGCAGATTTAGTAACAGCCCGCCACCGCATCATACACCTTCAAGCCGTTGCCCATCCCATATCGCAATCCGTGCTCATAAATTACTCGAAACAAACAATCAAAGTCTAACTCTTGCCCACAAACTCCAACTCTAATCCCAACCTATACCGCAATTTAAACCACACTCCGAACCTTCCCAGTCTCAACCTCATAAACCCATCCACTAACCTTAACACTATCCGGAATCAATTTACTGGCCTTAATCAACTGCACATCACTCTTTACAGCCTCGTCCAGATCAGCAAAAGGTTGGAAATCCCCTTTAAATTCCGCCAACGCTGCAACAGCCTCTTCGCCCAGGTTCGTCCTTACAATTCCCGCCGCATCGTCATTCTTGAATGTCAACATCCCACAACCCGTATGTTTGACAAGAATGATTTCGGTGGTGCCGAGGAGTTGCTCGCTGATAACGAGAGATCGAAGAGCATCTTGAGCATTGCCCCCCGCGTTGCGGATAACGTGGGCATCACCCAGGGCTATTCCATATGCGGCAGCAGGGTCAATACGGGCATCCATGCAAGTTACTGTTGTTTATGTTAGAGAGGTGCGTGGGAGGAGGGTTCAGAAAGATATACCAACGGCATATTTCTTGGCTGGGGGGAGGGCAAGATCGCCTTTTGTGAAGGTCGATGCATAGGCTTTATTGGAAGAAATGAGGTTCTCTTGGTTTGGAGTTGCCATCGTGAGGGTTGAAAGAGGAAGTGAAGATTTGAATAGGTATGGTAGTTGTAACTGGTGCTAAAAACCAGTCAAGGTCTAAAAACTAGGATAGCTATCAAGATAGAAGAAAAGGATATCAAAGGGTCTTTGATCCTTCTTAAGCTATGCGTCAAGTCTTACAAGTAAAGAGGGGCAGGGGCTATATTGACATCACATTACTTTTCATTGCGATAAGACAGAAACCGATGGCGCAATATCTATTCCAGTCAAGGGATCCCAGATGTCCCGAATGGGGGGATATAGGGTGGATGGCATCATTTTGAAGGGACGGGAGGGGAAGGAAAGGAAGAAAGGATCATTTTCTCCGCGGTTTGGACTATACTGGACGTACTCGCATTGGGCCAAGCGCTATGATCATCATATGGGGTCTGTGCGGCGCGGCTTGCCCCATGTTACATCTATGATGTGCAAGATTGACGAGGTTAAAGGAACGTATCTCCGTATTCATTTTGTGGAGATGACTGAGGTCTCGCCCGATGTATCACTAGGTCCTGATATTGCGATTGATGAACATGAGGTAAAGGATGTTGTAGCACGCATCGAAGAGACTCAATATTTTGATGCCAGCAGTATGGCTCCACTGACTCCCACTTCACTTGTAAGTATGGGTACCATGAGATTAAAGCTTCCATCTAATCTTTCAAAGGCAGCAATTGCCCGCCTGAGATCCTATAAAACTCCCCCGTTCTCTATATGGGACCGGCTTCCTCTTAGTAGAAGGGCGGCCGTCTTAATCCTCCTCTTCGCCGATCGACGAGGGGATCTCCGAGTCGTCATAACCATGCGTGCTAGCACACTAAGGAATTATTCCGGTACTACTCCTCCTTTCCTCAACCCGTATCCTGGAGAAACTAAAGTCAAGGTTGTATAGGTCAAGCAGCGTTCCCAGGAGGAAAAGCAGACACCTTGGAAGAAACGCCCTTCCAGATAGCCCGCAGAGAAGCATGCGAAGAAATCGGGCTGCCGCGCGATGATTCCAAAATCCCACCTCCATTTCGGATAGAGCATTTATGTCAACTCCCCTTTTCGCTTGCAAAGACTGCATTGGTTGTTCGCCCTTGCGTTGCTTTCTTACACTCGGATGACCATAGCGGCAGTCGAGCTTCTAGCGTTGAAGAATCTATGATTCCTCGATTGGATGCAAAGGAAGTTGCGGCTGTTTTCTCAGCTCCCTTCCATAACTTCTTGAGGGAGGAAGATGAAGTCAAAGATGGAGATGACGTAACGGGTGAGACGAAGGACTGGTATAATGGAGCTTGGACAGACTGGCATGAGGGGAAATGGAGAATGCATAATTTCCATGTGCCGATTCACAACCAAAAGGTTACAAAACCTAAGGTAAGAGAAGGAGGTCAGGCTGCTATTGCAGAACAATTGGATGAGGCCGAGGAGGAAGGCTTGAAGAGGTATAGAGTCTGGGGAATGACTGCAAGGATGTTAGTTGATGCTGCTAGGGTCGCGTATGATGAGGTTCCAGAATTTGAGGTACGTTAGTCATGTTCCAAGGAAAGGAGTTTCAGTTAATTCATAACAGCATAATACCCACATTGGAGATGAAGCTGTGATTGAGAATTTGTATAAGATGCACCGCTTGGGAGAGAAAGTCCCAGGAGGGCCAGATCTCACAGACGGAGATATCAAGAAAGCACGTATAGACGCAGCGAATCCTTCGACTGCGAAGATGTAAAGTAGCAGATATATCTTATTATTGCAATTTTACCGAAAAATAAATCAAACTCACCCCTATTAAACCAATCAAAATCCTCCAACCCACGCATTGTAATTCGAACAACCGTTCGCCAATATAGAATTCGACGTAATAGGTGGTCCTGTCGTAGAATTAACTACTTGTCCACCCCTTGATACACTCAGTTCAACTGCTCCAACATTCTGCCCAAATTCCTGACTCCAATGATTAATGCCCTGCACACCATTTTCCGTCGCAACGACCTGTCCCCCGATTGAAAGTTGTACTTGCGCAGCTGATTGTAGCAGAGCACTGAAGAAAATCGCATCTTTGATCATCTGAGCAGGCGGCATTTCCGTCTGCTGTTGCGCCGCAGTATTCCCTGTCACACCACAGCTGTCCCCAGCAGCAGCTGGGGCCAGACGATACCAAAATTGCGTCATGTCGTGAGGGATATAATAGCTGGTGCCTTTGTATAGAGAGATGTAGTATGGTACAAACGAGAGCCAGGATTGGTGAGTTATATTTTGGAGGTAAACATCTATCCATTAGTATCTCAGGTTAGCATTACTTTTATAAGGCTGGCTTGAGAATCCAGATGCTCTATGGCTCTCGGGAAGTTCCAAAATAGGGAAATGCTCTTGAGCATAAATGCCTTACGGACCCAAAGACATTTTGGAATGCTTTGAGGAGTTGAACGTACCTGAACCCACTGCAATTTCACTAGGAGAATATACTGGCCCGATAAAATGACCTTCTGCGAAGTCGTTCCAAGTAACGATTCTATGTATTCATTAAGTAAGCGATGAAGTAGAAAGGAGGCGGGGTGAGGACAAACTCCACAAAGTCAGGGTTCACCTCCACGACCTGTTGCCATCGTTCATGCCATAAATCATCACCTCTCCAAATCCATTTTTTCCCGTCACCGCCACTTGAACTGTCTGCACTAAGGTGTCAGCGATTACTTCTTTGGATGTCTCTAGAGTAAACATCCCAATGACACGCTCGATCAGGCAATATTTTACTCCCTAGGGTTACTGACGGAAAAACCATGGCGAAACTCCCATCATGTATGTTTTTGGGCGGCATGCACTCTGCAACTGTAAATCCTCTGTATCACTCATATCATTTGCTCCATTCGGCCACATATCCCAGCTAAAGAACCCTTGCATGTTGTTCAAGTTGGTACTGATTCCGCTGGTACCAAGACTACCCCAGTTGGGTACGAAATAGACGTCACCGACTGCGCTTCTAATTGCTCCATTGGGAGCCCAATCATTAATGTTATCCACTCCTTCGAAAGTAGACACGAAAGGTTTTGATGTTGAAGTATTCTTATCAGAATATTGGAAATATGCTGGATTAGAACCATACTTCTGTAAGTACCATGCCACAGAATCACCGTCCTGAGAACTTTGAGACGGAGAAGTTGCGGGCCAAGCTTGCCCTCCGCCAAGGTAATCGAAGGAGAAAAATAGTTTAAACGTGGAGTTCAGTGATGCTGCTGCTGCAAAGGCATTCGACACTTGAGTAGGAATGTTAGGGTCTGGATAGGCGATGTTAAGAGCAAACGCGTCGATGCGAGCAGCTGAAGCCAAAGCTATGTCGTTGGCCCATGTAGAAACGGTATGCGCTGAAGCCGTACCTACAACAACATGTGCAAAGACATATTTCTGGGCTGCTATGAGGGTAACTGGAATTAACGAAGAGAATATGAGAGACAATTTCATGTTAGCTTTAAGTTCAATTTATAAAGAGAATAAGTAGAAGAAGAGACAACAAGGGGAAACGAGAATACATGTTTGACAATTAGAAGATGAGGTAGAAATATATAACAGGATGAAATTTGAGATAATAAATCATAAATCGTATGAATAGAATACCTAACCTAGCCCAGCAAACCTAATGGCCCCCCTCAAGAGACAAAACAAATTAGCAATATAAATGGTCGGCTCAGGTCATCCGCCCCCCAACATAGAGTTGTTATAATTCTGTCATCGTTCCAGAGCAGGCCACAGTTGTGTTCGCACCTTGGCTTGACTTACCTTATTTACTTTTTACGACGAACGCGGGGACGCGACCACTGGGTCAGGACTCCAATTGTCCTATTAATTGAGCTTCCAATCCCCCAACATTCTTGTTTTGAGTCTTGCGCGGGCTTCGGGTGGCCGACCCAAGACCCTTTGTCTACGCGGCAAGCCCACAGCCTAGTTGTGACTGTTCAACAATTCTGGATAGGGTAGTCTGTACAGAGATAGATATTGTAGGTGCTCTTTTGATGCGGTATGCCGAAATGTTGTTGGTGAGAAGGTGGCCGGTATGGACAGACGTCTCTGTCTTCTTTGTCCCACAGAAAACATCTATGTATCTTCGTCTCCTCGTTCCAAAGAGGGTGTTCGTGGGGTCTTTATTGGAGTTATTATAGCAATGCCATTGATTGTTTTTCCTTTTTGATTTCGATAGGTGCGGGATAGGTGGCGTTTTAATAATATCGCTAGGCCTAAGGGATTCGGACCCAGCGCCAAAGCAAACTAATATTTGTGGCACTCGTAAGGCCTTGAAAAGCTGCTGTAATATAAAAAGCCTTTCTATTCCTCCTTTTCTACCGCATGCAATATGGTTTAGCTGCATGGAATTAATCTAAAACCCGGTAATCAAAAATAAAATATGGCCTTATTTATAAATATATATGGCCATAAATATCACTGGCCGAGCTTAATTCTTTCCCTCAATTAGTTTAAACATTTGCCAAAAAATGTACCTTAGTTATGGCCTGGTTAACTTACCGCACTTGGAATCGTAGCTATATAGGCACGTGATCTCGTGATTTGTAGAATTCGGCTTTTGCACGTAGGTCCTTACGTGCCTACAATCTGGGTCTTAATACACCGCAGCAATAAGATGAATACACACCCAACTATCTTCAAATTGTTCCCTGATGAGATGAACCTGTGCATCTGAGCAATGGTGCGTCCAGCGGTTAATGCGCGCAAGAAACGCGTTTTTGACTCTGTGTTTGGAAAAACTGCGAGCATCTCCCAACCCACCCCCGTTGTGACGCCCACTATCGAACCAACGGCTCCCGGTCAGACTTTTGGGGGGCTTTCAAGCTTTGCTCGTGGCCGTCTCCAAGAATTCTCGGATGTGAGAGCTTCGCAAAGCCAACGAGGTATCGCGCAGGACGAGACAGATCAAGTCAGAGATCAGATACGATGGGATCGATCCTGGCACAGTGTTACGCTTGCTCTCAGTCTTCCAGAGATCCCGGTAGATGCTGACGTTTTTGCACTACTGAAGCAGTTTCTGGGACCGCTCGACGAGAAAGCCGTTCAGGACGTTTTGAACCCACAATCACGCCTCCCATCCGCCAGCTATACAGAAGATATTATCCTATGGCACACGGAGCAAGTCCGGCACCATTTCCTTCATCACATAGTTCCAGTATTAGTGCATGTTTGGGACGGCCAAGAGCCACAGAAATTATTGTATCGAAATGTCAAAGTTCTCGATGCTGCCCATCGACGATATCTACATTCGTTGTCTATGATCACAAGGTTTGGCCCATCTCATTCCTCTCATCAAATAATAGACAGGTTTGAGAGAGATCTTTCTGCCATCATCAACAACTCAATTACGAACCAAATGATCGATTCCCTGAAGACTGTCTTAGAACATTTGGTTTCGATTATCCTAGGCATACCATCAGAAGGACATGAAGATCCTTTAGTTGTATCTGCCAATGACTACTCTGACAGGATTCGTGGCGAGTTGCTAGATCTTGTCAAGTCTTTAATGAGGGTAGGGCTTGCTGAGGAGAGATTTGAGGTTGTTTTCGCCGAGGTTATGAATGATTCGATGGAAAAATATGTACACCACTGGTGTAAAGGAGTGTGGTCAGATGAAGGTGCCACCCATGGCATTTCAAAAAATTGGGCAGAGGATAAGGAGGGATCGATAGCTTCAATACTACCTCGAACTGTTCATCACTCGTCACCATCCCGGTGTGTGTTGAACCTCTGTGGATGGGTGGAAAAT
The DNA here is from genome assembly GCA_002276475.2 of Chlorociboria aeruginascens. NCBI lineage: Eukaryota > Fungi > Ascomycota > Leotiomycetes > Helotiales > Chlorociboriaceae > Chlorociboria > Chlorociboria aeruginascens. The sequence continues at coordinate 94,770 of NCSK02000028.1, read as the reverse complement.
CATTACGCTCGACTCGCAGTAGAAGTTTTCAGCATCGTAGACGAGGTACAGGTTTCTTATGTGGATATGGAGAAGTGGAAAGAGATTAGCATCGGGCGTCTTGCAGGACTTCGGACCGACGAGCTATTTGATATAGTTACCAGCTGGCCACACACCAACGAAGCTCTACACGATTTACGAACAGCTATTACGACTCCTCAGAGACGTTTGAAGCTGACTGAAATATTTTCATCTACTTTGAACCAAAGACTGCTTCACCCTGGGGCATCTACCCTCCAAATTCTCCGCACATATATCTCCATGATATGGTCCTTTCACGCCCTTGATCATTCAAAGGTTCTTCTAGATCGTGTTGCATACCCTCTACAGATGTACCTGTGTTCTCGAGAAGATACAGTTAGAATTGTTATTATCGGACTCTTATCAGATATCAACAGTAGCCAGGAAGGCTCGACAGCATCTCCACGTGGAGAAAGGCTTTCCGAACTAGCACTAATGTTAAATGATAATTCAGAACCAATAGGGGGGAAGGTAAAGGACGATGAGCTAGATTGGCATGATATGGACTGGGTGCCAGATCCTGTTGATGCTGGCCCGGGTTATAAGAGATCGAAGAATGCCGATATCATAGGAACTTTGATTGGTGCCCTTGGATCTCAAGATGTCTTCATCAAAGAGTTTCAGAGTATCCTTGGTGAAAATTTACTCAAGCAAGAAGGGAACTTCGAAAAGGAGGTACGTTCATGATTTGATCTGTCTATTCGCGAATAGAAATGTGTTAAGTTAAGGGCAGATTAAAGTTCTTGAGCTGTTAAAATCTCGATTTGGGGAGGCACCTCTTCAAGGATGTGAGGTGATGCTCAAAGACATCCAAGACTCGGTCAGAGTGAACAGAGCCATTAGGAAAACCCAGAATTTATATCTGAATGAAGAGGAACACAGCGCGGCGGATTCTAATTCTAATACGCACACTCCCAGAAATACTGCTGATAATCATTCCGAGAATCAAACTAAAACATCCATACACGCGAAGATACTATCCAGACTTTTTTGGCCTCAATTACAAGATCAAACATACAGGGTTCCTGATAGCATCGCAAAACTCCAGGGACGGTATGAACGAGGATTCGAATCTCTCAAAAATAAGAGAAAACTTACCTGGCTCCATGCTTTGGGTCAAGCTACCGTCGAGCTTGAATTTGAGGATCGCGTTATCATTGAGGAGGTGCATACTTGGCAAGCCAGTGTGATCTGGGCATTCCAGAGCGATGAATCTAACAATGCGGTTTCGCAACGGGATGTGACGGGACTTGTCGAGCAGCTGGAAATGGATGAAGCGCTCGTCCGTAGCGCTCTCAAATTTTGGGTCAGCAAGTTGGTCTTACGAGAGGTCAATAAGGATGTGTTCACTGTCCTTGATACTCTCAACCAAGAAGATCGAGCTCGATCGAATGCGCAAGCGGCAGCAACGGCAGCAGCTACCGCTGATGAAGGTGTGGATGAGACAGCATTGCTACCAAATGATGGAATCTCAACAGAGAGTATGCAGATGTACTGGCAATATATACAAGGGATGTTGAAGAATTCATCGTCTCAGATGCCACTATTGAACATTGCGAGGATGCTTAAGATGCTAGTCGTTGATGGGTTCCCCTACAGCAATGAGGAGTTGCAGGATTTTCTAGGGCAGAAGGTGGCGGATGGAGACTTGGAGTTGGTTGGAGGGAAATACAAGCTCAAGAAGTAAAGTAGCAATCATCTCACAGCCCAGGGGCCAAGGGGAGGATATCCACAGAAGGTAGCTAGCTACTTGTAAAATGTATCTTGGACGAGTGAAGGTCAGAACTTCCGAGTCGACGACTAACTATTACATGATGTGGGAACGGCAGTATTCAGACAGAAGCAATGTCAAAGACCTGTCATAAATCTCCCTTGTCTCACTATGACACCAAGCCCGAGGTAATATTTATCCGGATAGTGGTGGGTTTGGAGTCTGTGGTACAGCATTCTGTCATTCGCCACCGGAGGTATGGCGTCCTTCTAGGTCTCATCCGGCCCCGAATAGTTTCAGATATAATTGTCGTTCGGATGTCCCCCTTCCACGGCCACAAGGTAGTTCACAAGGTGATTGAAATTTGGATGAAGCACCGTGTTCGTGAACGGGCTCATCCCCCCCGGGGGGGGGGGGGGGGGGGTCGATCCTCTGGCTCGCTGAATCAGAGCAAGAGCGGTGCCGTGCCTATAGTAGGTAATAATGATTCCTGTCATCCTTTGAAGCCCGTTGTTGCACGGGTGGCCGCCGGGTCCTCACCGCAAATGAGCTGCAGGGTACGTCCTAGGAAGGCAGGATGCCAGGGCTCCGACGTTCCAGGCACTGCAATCCAGTGAGGAATGCTGGAATGCTATTCCTACAGCGTCGAGGCGGGGGGTGGGCGGTGCTACGACAGCGCCTTCACCGCTGGACGCTTCATCCGGGTTTGAGGGAGCGGGGATGGTCCTCGTCTCGGTTCCATGATGGGATGGCTAAGCTGATGGGCATGCGAGGAACAGTAGGAGTGGCTCACGCTTTGCTCGACTGGTCGTATCGCTGTGGTCGGAGAAACAGGACGGGATGGAATCGTCGTGGAGGGCCAGAGTAATTCAGCATCACACGTGCAATCGCCGAGGCCCTGGCGGCCCTCGTGAACCAAGAGCCAGCAACAGTATTGATAATTAGATAAGTTACGGGGTAGGTCTTATCGCCGTCGCTCCAGGGTTGCGATAGTAGATACAAGGCCCCGCATGCCGATAACCAGATATAAGTGAAGGCCAAGTACATGTCATGAATCGCTCCCGCTTTTATTATCAAGATTATGATCATAATCATTTTCATTGTTATTGTCATTGTTATTGTCATTGTCATTATTACGGGGATACCGACCCAGGCAGCGGGTCTCATATATGACCTGCCTGCGACTCGTAGCCTGACTCCACGTCTCCCCGTCCGCTTATCCTCTGGGCCACGACTATTAATATACAAAGGTACGTTGGCTATAGGCCTAGGCACGGAAGTATACGAGCTCGAGCACGTTGCACGAGCACGTTGCGTGGTGCTGTCGGAATGGGTGCAGGAAGAGCGGAACGTAGTATGTACGCCTGATGATGACGGGTAGTCAAATGCCAACCTCCAACCTCCCATGCTCAGAGCTTCTGTTCACAAGAAACTGCAAGATCAAAGCGAGCGTGCTGCGCTGTGTTGTGCTATGCTCCACGTACTGGACAGCCCACCTAGATGGACGACTCGAATGTATATAGCAGGCTTTGGTGGCATGTGATCTAACAAGGACACAAAGAGATATAAAAGAAGTAAAAAGCGTCGATGATGATTCATACTAGAAGGAGAGGGAGAGGGAGAGGGAGAGGGGGAAAGGAGGTGGAGGTGGAGGTGGAGGAAAAGGAAGTGTCAATAATGCGATTACATACTGCGGTATTACTTTGTGGTAATCACGAGATAGGCGGCACAATAAGCAAATACTCGTAAAGCCTGATCAACCCCTCCCTCCCTCTCTTCCCATTAATATTGATTTTGTGACGGCGCTCTGCACTACTACTGTACCCATCCAAGACATTATTCGCCTGCTCTAGGTCTCCAAGAAGGGGGCCCTCTTGGTCCAGCTCGACGAAGCCCACTTCTAGCTGCCTCCACATTGTTTCGCCCGCCTCATACTTACAACCTCTCTCGCATCTCACCTTCACCTTCCTCTTCCCCTCGCCCTATCCCCCTCCTTCCACCCCGCCCACTCCTTCGCCACCCCCGTCCTCTCCCTCAACCCCGCCTCCACGATCTGCGTATCCACACCCGGCCAAAGCAGGTCTTTGAGCTCCCGCTGCCCAAACAAATTCATATCATAAACCACGTTCAAACTCCGCAACCTCGGAAACAGCGTCGCGATCCTCTTCTGTCCCTCCCCTTCCCCTTCCCCACCCATTAAAATACCAAATAAAATGTCCTCGAAATCGAGCACGACATGGCATGCATGTTGCAGCAAAGGGATGGGAAGCGTGTACTTGGAGTCAGTGAGCGAGAGCCCGATTCGCAGCATGTGTGCAGATACCCGATTCAGGAATAATATGTCGGTCGAGGGCCGGAAATAAAAGCCTCGGATTCCGCACGGGGAAGAGGGCGCGAACTCGCTGGAGGCGGCGGTGGTGGGCGATGGTGGCGTGTAGGAGAACTGGGTATAGTGTTCTAAAGCAAGGGCGCGGGATTCGGGACAAGCGTGTAAGAGAGCAGGTGGCGAGGGCGCGTTTGTTAATAGGAGATTTGTGTTCCCGTAATTGGGATGCGGATATATCTCGTGGACTCTGGCGGAGGGAAGAGATAGACCCCAGATTTGAAGACGGAGTTCTGGTGGGAGGAGGGGGAAGAGTGTGAACCGAGGTGCTGTGGGGTTGGGCGTGGTCTTGGATTGGGAGATCGTGGATTCGGGGAGATCGCTGATTGAGGTGGGGATCTGGAGGGACGGGATTGAGGGTCGGTGACCTCCTTGGGAGACATGAGATTTGGATCTTGTCCGGAGAGCGAGGGGTGATGGGGGTGCGGGTGGTTGACGAGAGCTTGGGTGGGGAATGCGGAGAGTGAGTGGTCGAGGGTTTGGCATTTTTGTAAACATACTTATCTGTTTCAATTAATTTGGTATGAGGCAAGGAAAAGTATCTTGGAAGAAAATAAAAGCCCACAAATGCTGTTCTTGAAAAAAAAAAAAGATGTCGGATTTTCAATTGTGCTTCAGTTGCCCGTCCCCAAGATATTTCGAGAGGCGTTTCCTGTGACAAAAGATCAAATCCTAGCATCGAGCTCCGTCAACTCATCGAATTTGACGCTCACAGACGTGACAAGGAAAAATAATAATACTGTAATTGAAGCTTGGGTTTAAATAATCTGGAGATGTTGGTTGCAGAGTATTGAAATTTTAACGAGGCTACGCAAGGCTGGGCGACCGCGACCTCATGGTCGAATTGCGGCAAGTTCTAAATATAGCAGCTTGGTCGGGCTAATACAACAGCATTAGTAGCAACAAACCAATAGAAAACTTACTGGGATAGACGTCACGATATAGCATAGGAGTTCGACAATCAGGCTTCTAATTTCCTCTTGACCATACCGCAAAAGCTCTCGAAAAGTACGCTGTTTATTCCTTTTATCCATCGTATCGTAATTCTGACACTGGCTTGAGGTTCAGTTATTGCTTCGATGTGGATTTTAAATCCTAATGCCATTTCTGTATCTTCGTCCATCGAGTCGTCTTCTTGAGCTTTGGCAGCATGGCGGCGAGCAGCCCGTGACCAGACTGCTTTGTCAGTGAAACCTAAGCCCGTGGATATATTTGCTTTCCACATCCACTTCAAAGGTAATTCAGATAGTGCATCATTCAAGTGCTTCTTCACTTTGTCCGCATCAGTTGTCCCGTTGAGCTGCAAGAGTTAGTTTTAATCCCCCGGACAGGAATAACTTACCAATATCACATACTCCGATGGGAAAGGCAGCAGAGATTTCTGCAAACTACCCACTCCCCTTGCAATACTCATCTTAGGTCGTAAATCTTCAAAACTCCACGCAACACCCCATCTCCTCGTCTTATTTCCCTGCACAAATTCTGTGACCGCATAATTTCCAATCTCCTTCTCTCTCAACTTTTGGATTATCGTCGAGATGCTAGAGAACTTCCCAAGCATGGAAGTGTACCACTGTACACGATCTTGGAGAACAAGACTTTCATCAATCATCCGGGAAACGAAAGCAGTCTCTCCCCCGGGTGTTACCATGTCGACAGTCGAGCCGGTACAGGCCGTGAATGCGGGTCGTTGTTTGGCGGCCGCAGAGGTTAGCATTTCGGCTTTGGATTCGTAGAATGGAGGGTTGCACATGCTAAAATCGATCCTGCATTCCATTAAACAAATAATTTCTGAACGGGAATGTAATTTACCTACGTTTCAAATTTTAGAATGTCGAGCGGAAGTAAAGGTCCATCAGGGCGGGTTTGCAGAAGTTTGATTCGATTTTGAAGTCCATTGATTTGGACATTTTCTCGGGCAAATTGCAAACTTTTCTCGTCGATATCTATAAGATCAGTTAGGAATTGTTAGACTCGGGGATATGTGTTTTGATCTCACCGATACCAGCAAACCTCCATTTCAGACGCTGTGCACAGCCAATTAATGGGTAAATCGCACTCGCTCCAGTCCCAATATCTAAACCAAGAACTTGTCGTTCAGGATCATATGTATCAGAATATGAATCACTCGTCGTATCCAGTAGACCTTGAATCCATAACACATAGTTTAATCGGTTAGGGACCTATCTTGCAATCAATCCACATGATCTGTACAGTATTTGAAATTGCTTGGAAATCCGAAAAATCAGGGAGTGAGGAGGAAACTACTTACGGGAGGACAAAGCCTATCAGGAGGTAAGGAAATCTTCAAACCGAAATCCCGCTGCAGTAAGGATTTCGTAAGCTGTTGAACAGACTCTGGGTTACTGAAATCTAGCTGCCCGTTGGACTTTAGGCTGGCGTCTGATCAGCGCGAAACATGATACATATTCTTGACCAGAGGCCGCCTTGCAGAACCCTGGCTGTACATTTGGAAGGGGATGAGAGACCACCTACACTTGGGCGAAATTGGCATCTTGGAGAGCCAATGCTGCGAAATCGATATCATCTTTGTAGATGTTTGTGGATGCCATATTTGAGATGTTGCATGGCAGCACTGGAAAGATCACATAGCACGGGCTTATATATAGTACATAGCGAGAAGAATAGGACGGAGATGTTTCTATTTGGTGCCTCAGGACTTAACGAGGGGCAGGGTGTTTCTTGCCTAAGAAATATATTTTGAAGGGAGTTCGTCTTAAGCAACCCAGCATGTATCACTCCAATCAAAATCCACTGTCCTGTAAATAAATATCATAATTGAAGCACTAATTATCCTCATTGTCCGTCTTCAACTTCTTGGTTACTGGGCCTTGGCCTGTCACTTCACCAGCCGGAACATTAGGAAACGCGACCTTCTCTACCTCTTCCTTCTCTTTGGCACCATTCTCGGCGGATTCGCCTCCTTCGACATCCTCCCAATCGCTGTTAGCCTCGGGCTCTGCAGATGGAAAGTACAAGCTAGAACATATTAGCAGCATCTCTAGACAAACGGGCATAGTACATACGGCAACCACTTATTGTAGGCATTAACGTCCTTGGGTACAAAGGTACAGAAGACCACCTTGTCCAACTTTTCTCCGTCTTCTCCCTCAAGGAAGTCCCGCACAGCTTTGATGGCGACCGGTGCTGCATCATCGCTGGGATAGCCGTAGACCCCAGTGCTCAGCGCACTGAATGCAATGCTCTTGCAGTTATTCTCTACCGCTAACTGTAAACTCGTAGAGTAACAACTTGCTAGATCTTCCGCAGACTTTTCCTCATATCGGGAATTGTAGACAGGTCCGACAGCGTGGATGACTTTGCGACACGGTAGATCGTATGCGTCGGTAATCTTGGCAGAGCCCGTCTCACAGCCATCCAACGTCCGACATTCTTCCAACAAATCTGGACCAGCAGCGCGATGGATAGCACCATCGACTCCTCCTCCACCAAGCAGTGAGTTATTTGCTGCATTGACAATAGCATCAACCTTGAGTTTTGTGATATCACCACGAATCAGGCCAAGGCGGTCATTAAAAGATCGAGAAGGCTTTGGGATGTTTGCTTCATTTTGGGTCGCAGGGATAAGTTTCTTGAGGTGGTAGAGGAGCGATACTGTGGGTATCTCTGCCGCTGGAATGATAGTCATGATTCTTTTGATACCAAGCATGCGATGCGATGCGATGCGGTGTTGTATGTTGTTTGTAGAAACTAGAGAGTGACGAGGCCCAAGGCTGCAGGAGTTTGACAAGGCTGGCGAGTGCTAAATGTAAGCAGAGCCGATCCGGCCAATCAGCGGAAACTTTGGTCTAGGAGCAACATCAGCCTGCTCTGCATCGTATTTTGACTCACACGGCGACGCATCCCACCCTAACAACTTTCAAAATCGAAGACCACACAACAGCATAGTCGTCGGAAGACGCCTAGTGACTGTAGAGAAGCGCCAACGACTTTTCACAATCACAAAGTCCGCCACAAAATCCAGACACAATGGCCGACGCAATTACTGAAGGGACAGCCAAGCTTCAGCTGGATGAGGAGACTGGGGAGATGGTCTCAAAGTCGGAATTGAAGAAGAGATTGGCCAAACGATTGAAGAAAGCTAATCAGGCCAAAGCCAAAGCAGAGGCGCCACCGAAAGACCCTGTGAAAACCGCCCAAAAAGCTGCCCCCAACGCTGATGAAACCAAAGCCTCTGAACCAACAAATATGTTCACACAAGGATTTCTGGATGAGGTATACAAAGAGCGCCCAGTCAAGCCTGTCATTACTCGATTTCCGCCCGAACCGAATGGATATCTACATATTGGTCATGCTAAAGCGATTGCTGTGAACTTTGGCTTTGCAAAATTTCATGGGGGGGAATGTTATCTGAGATTTGACGACACCAATCCCAAGGAGGAAAAGGAGCACTTCTTCACAGCGATCAAGGAAATGGTTGCATGGCTCGGGTTCACACCATATGCCGTTACTTATTCCAGCGACAACTTTGAAAAGTTATATGAAAAAGCAGAGGAACTCATAAAGTGCGGAAATGCTTATGTGTGCTACTGCGACGGTAGGAGACATGCGCCGACCACCAAGTGACCCTTACACTAACGTCAATCTAGACACCGCAATAAAAGCTCAACGAGGGGGGGAAGCGAGGGGGCCGCGGTTTCGATGCAAGCATGCTGAACAATCCGTCGAGTATAACCTGGCCGAATTTAGAGCCATGCGAGATGGAAAATACAAACCAAAGGAGGCTTTTCTACGAATGAAACAGAATATTGAAGATGGAAATCCTCAAATGTGGGATATCGCAGCTTATAGAATTCTCGATTCAAAACATGTGCATCATCGAACCGGCAATAAATGGATTATCTACCCCACATACGATTTTACACATTGTCTCTGTGACAGCTTCGAGTCAATTACCCATTCTCTTTGCACAACCGAATTTACTCAATCGAGAGTGTCGTATGAGTGGTTGAACAAGACCCTAAAAGTTTATGAGCCGATGCAAAGAGAGTATGGTCGTTTGAATATAACGGGAACCATTCTGTCTAAACGAAGGATTGCTCAACTTGTCAACGAAGGCTATGTTCGCGGCTGGGATGATCCTCGATTATACACTCTCATCGCAATCAAGAGACGTGGTGTACCACCTGGTGCAATTCTTGAATTTGTTAATGAATTAGGTGTTACAACTGCTCCGACAAATATCCAACTCTCACGCTTCGACCAAACCATACGACGATATCTCGAGCGAACAGTACCTAGACTAATGCTAGTGCTTGACCCAGTGCCTGTTATAATCGAAGATGCCGAAGAGATAGAATTGGATATTCTATTCTCTCCGAAGATCCCAACTATGGGTTCCCACAAAGTCAAACTTACGAAAACAGTTTACATTGAACGAAGCGATTTTAGAGAAATAGATAGCAAGGATTACTTCCGTCTCGCACCTGGAAAATCTGTCGGCCTACTCCATCTCCCATATCCGATCAAGGCTGTTTCATTCGCAAAAGATGGCGATAAAGTAACGGAGATTCGAGCAGTTTATGACAAAGAAGGAAAGAAACCAAAGACATACATTCATTGGGTCGCTCAAGGTTCACGTAAGGTTGAAGTTCGGATACACAACGCCTTATTCAAGTCCGAAAAGCCAGAATTTGCAGAGGGCGGGTTTCTGAAGGATATCAATGACGATAGCGAAGAAATATGGCCATCGGCTATGATCGAATCTGGATTTGACGAAGTGAGAAGTCGCGCTCCGTGGCCAGAAGCCGCAGGCGAATCAGAAATTGGCAAGGGGGGGCTTGAATCTGTTAGGTTTCAGGCAATGCGTGTAGCTTACATGGTACGTCGTATCTCAAACCGAAAAATCAACGAACTGACAATTCTAGGCTGTGGATTCAGATAGCGCAGATGATAAAGTGGTTCTGAATCGAATTGTCAGTCTAAAGGAAGATGCTGGGAAGTAAAGGATAGGTTTAGGTGGACATGGAACGAACCCATGATGTCTTGGCGAAAGTTTGGGGTTGGTGAGGTGTGTGCTCATGGGGGATATTTAGAGAGATGAATGCTAGACATGGTATCACGATTCGCACCCTCTCTATATGTTGTTTTATGACGACTGAATTACCTCGACCAATAACTTCCAAGTAGATCAAGCAAAGAAAGCTTGCTAACAAAGGCTTTTCATGTCTTTTCGCATCATAATGGTACTCACTAAGCCAGAGCTGTTTGCGGACCAGACTCGTAGGATTGCGACAAAGAGAGGGTCCGTAGAAATATAAATACTTCATACTCCAATGCCAATTACTCTCTCAAGGACTAATCGAGGTCTGCCCAATAATACCGAATACGCGATTAAAAGGAGTACGAATTATGCCTAGCGAAAAACGTCCACCAGCTCAACCAGCGGCCAGTAGGCAAGTTAGATCACGCCTAGATGCAGGTCCTACCCTTGCGCCTCCTGCTATTAGCAAACTGACAGCTCAAGATTCTCTAGAATCTTTGAGGTCTACCGGGTCCAGGGAATCAAGGGCCCTGGGCCACTTTGATACTACCGCCCCTAGCGCCATTTTAACCGTTTCTGGCCTACAGATTGCCAGTCTGGAGCAGGCTGATGATGTCGAAGTTGGAGTAATTTCAGGAGGCTCACCTACAGAAAGTGTAAGCTCTAGTATCTCAGATGGGATACGTGCTCAGCGAACTGCGGCATACATGGCCTTAACAGGAAATGCAATCTCTGCAATCTTATCCGAGAGCAATGCTGAAATAGAACTCAGGACTCGTGAACGTCAAAACGCGGGGTTTGCTGATAGGGATGCTACAAGACATGTTTTGGAGCAACAACCCACTAATCCCGGTATATCAGATTCTTCGTCAGACTCTGGATCTTCAACCCGCTCTTATCCACCGAATTTGCCCATGGAAAGGAAATTTCAAAATCTCAAGCTTCAGGATCTTAGGACCCTTGAAAAAAAGCTTCACGAGATGGAGGAGAGCCTTGTCAACATCAGGAAGTGGTGGAAGGATAATATGCTTCGACGAGATGCTGGGGCGACAGAGCTGGCAACCATTGAAAAGATAATGCGTACTCTGCGTACTCAATGGGAGCTTAGCAAGACTAACATTGATGTGCAATTAACGCCGGAGGCCGCTGAAGATGCAAAACTACAAGAAGAGCTCTGGGAACGAGTATATAACATACATCAAAAAGCTAGAGAGCTGTTGTTAGACGCCCTTAGTGCTAACGATATTAAATGGAAACAACATGACAAGGCGTATAAAGATATTAGAGCTGAGGCAAAACGCATTGAGCAAGGCGCAAGATTAGGGATTGTCCCTCGACCATCACCGCCTGAGGGTTTCAATTATGGCCCCGAAGATATCAAAAAGGGTATTGAGGAGACAGACTGGATTCCTCCTCAAGGCATTAAGTGGTGGTTCGACTGCGCTCTCTCTGATCTAACTTATCGAGGTGTAGAATTTCGACAGCGATTCACAGCAACCGAGGAAGATATCGTCAAAGTCGTTGAAGAAAGGGACTTTTACCAGGACCTCAAGAATGATAAAGAGCGACAGGACGTATCCGAAGTATCGAGTATTATCACAATATTGAAAGAGGAACTTTGGAAGCACCATACAAATAAGAGCCTTCTCAATCAGAGGATAGCAGTTAATGACTACATGATCGACTACTTTAAACAAATCAACTTTCTTCTCGAGGATCAAAAGGAGATCCCCCCCAACTACTTTAACATGGTCCGAGCGGTTCTTTCTATACACTCGCGATATGTGGAGTCGATAGAGTCTGATTTGAGGAAGACCATTGCGAATAAATCCCTCGACCATGAAGATCAAGTTCAAATAATGCATTTGGTTTACAAATTTCTGAAGGCTCACAACAAAGTGCCCTTTATGGAAACCCCAAATCTAGATCCTAGAATTGAATTTACTGATAACCGGATTAGACATCTTGGAAATTTTATATACGAAGAAGCCAAGTCCTTCAGGAAAGTAGCTGATGCTGCGAGAAGAATTCTAGCCCAGCGGGAAAACCAGAAAGAAAAGAATAAAAAGATTATTTATGACGATCATCTCGAATCACAAGCTTCAGCACCATTGGTGTTTATATCATATCCTTGGAATCAAATCAATACGCGCCGGGAAGCCGAACAAGTCCTTGACAAAATCAGACCAGGAACTGAACTGACCGTGGGCGAATACATCCGTCAATATCTCGTCAGTCCAGATATTGCGTGCCATCTCAACCGGCCAGGGTGCCCACGAACCTTCGACCACTTCTTCGCCCTCCTAAACTCATTCATAGAAACGGCCTTTACAACTCTCGAAGTCGAAGCCTTTCTCTTTATCTGTAACTACTACCGTCAATTATTCACCTGCGACAAACAAAAAAAAGCTCGTATATCCAGAGAGTTTCGGCTGGGAGCTAGTATCTGAAATGCCGAATAGCGGACCGCCGAGAAAAAATTCGTAGATTTGTGATGCCTAAAGGCGCGAATGTAGCGGAGATAATGTGTAATGAGAACAGGGCATATGTGGTCCCGCTTGAGGAGAAGACGCAGTGGATAAGTAAGCAGGAGGGAGAGGTCGGGGAGGAGGATATACGACCAAGGACAAATCGGAAAATGGATGAGCATGAGTTGTGGTTCAGAACTAAGGCTGCGCTGCAAGAGAAAATGCCTTCAGATGAGGAGTTTAAGGACGTTCTTTGCTATTGGCATTTTAAAGGGAAAATGTATTCCTAGTGCGTGCTCCTTTTTGTTTCCCTCTCACACAACTAATAAGCCATAGCATCCATGACACCAAACCCAAAATCCCCACTCCCCACGATCCAAAGCTCGGTGCGGCCCTGGTCCGGCTCGACAACGGGTGGTCGCAAGATACATCCATTCCATACCCTGACCGTCAGGAGAACGGCTGGTCAGCAGAGCAGGCCAACACATACCCCGATCTACAAGAAACACCTCGAAACGGCTCGTATATAATGGATCTCATGCGCCTCCCAATATTTTTTCACGAAACTATGGACTATATTAAGAATTTTAGTCCGCTGACCACAGAAGATGGGCTGTGGAAAATTTATCAGGACTGTTTTAAACCGTGGAATATTGAACCGCTTGCGTTGACGAAGTATGGTTTTCATTTAGCTTTAAGGTTATGTACAACAAAGAAGAGCATGTTTAAGTAAGTCTTAATTTCTATAGCAGAGGATGGGGAGAGATTAAATAGCTCACATATTGTAGGATTTATCGAAATGGGGGATTGGAGGTGTTGCGTGAGGGTTGGAAAGATTCTACGCTTGGAAATCACCCATGAATGACTTCGTAGATTTTGTCCTTCCTATTCTGTGCCGAAATGTTTTATAATTTTGGAAACTTCTGATGCTGTTTATTCCTGTAGCTGTTATATGCGAAGCTCTTTTTGGCTTTTTGAACCTTTCAGACCTTAATAATCCTACGGCATATCCCTCTCGCTCCTCTGAACTCATTGTGCAACATTATTCAAGGACAGAAATTATGACCTGCTGCACTTACAGATACAAAGCATATGGCTGGTGTGTGGTCTGATCAGGATGCCAGCAATAATTAATGTTTATATTATACGAACCAAAAACATATCTTAATCCACTGGCATATGGAACCTTACACCAGATATTTCGTAAACTAGTTAGCAGTGCGCCAGATGTGAGCATAATTGTGATCAGTGAGTTAATAAGCTAATGTAATGAATATGGCATAGTACTTGCAAAACCCTTTATTGCATAAGATGCAAACATTAAATAAAGAGCTATATGCATGCAGCTAATAAAGCAATATATATGCAGTAATATGCATATGGCCAATGCTTAATTTTTTACTATATAAAGCAAAAGTTTTCTAATGGAACTTCAGTGTTTAGTTTTTGTTATCTAATGTATTATATATATTATTCCTTAACGGTTTATTCCTTATTCGTTAATATATTATTGAAGTACCCAATTAGATTGTTCTGAAGCAACTAATGCTTTTTTTGAAGATCACAAAAAGTTAGAAATAGACCTAAATTTTTGAAACTCTAACAGCAACAACTTTTCACACATGATACACTGTAATCCCTACGATTGTTCCTCACGACATTCGGTCTTTACTCTCTTGCTAAACTTTTTTTTTCCTTAAGGATGATCACGTGAGTGTCTCGGTACCCCTTTGTTGTGAACTTCATGCCCTCGACACGTGATAAGGCAGCACCCGGAACCACCTTCGCCACGTGAGTAAATAGCTAAGACTGCCCCAATCCCATTTTAGATTATGTGGAAATAATAAGAAGATAAGATGGGCCCTCGTACTCTATGGCGACAAGGGTATTAATCTTATGCCTCGGAGGGAATTTTAGGATCCCCAAGAATTTGATTCCATATTTTCTTTTGAATAAAATTGAAGATATATTCAAGATGTTCTTTCTTTTACAATGCTTTGTTGCCCCATGTATCCAGATATCCTGCATCCAGATATTTTACTACCATTAGATAGTCTAGAGGAGCATTTCACATAAAACTGTAAATATAATTAAAATAAATGGTTTATATAGTATATTTAACAAGCTTTGTTATTCACCCACCAAACTATTACAAAATAATGAAATGCCATTGAGGAGGTATGTCGGGCCGATTAATAACCCGGTATACCGGTATTAGAAAGAAACACGATTAAAAATCCTCTCAACAAATTCAATTTCGCTTTCAGATCTATGATACCTTTCCTCCAACATCATCGTTGATTTACTATTTGATCCATAACTGCTCTCATATTACCTTGACGCCTAGAACATTGAAATCAGTAGCAGCATTTGTTTTGTTGCTACTGGAATATATTATGGCTCCCAACTCAGATCTGCCACCTGGGTCGATCTGGTCGATCTGGTAGAGAACTACCTAGAGATGCCTTTGGAGAATTGTCCGACGAAGCTGATTCCCTCATTCCTCTCCAATCGCCAAATACATTCTCTTCCACTGATGGCCAAGCTCGTAGGGGACGATGGCTACCGCCGGCGCGAACCCATGGAGCTTCCCAGTCCGGTAGACCTCCACCCTTCCAAGTCACCAGACAGCCGAATGTGACTGTACCCCCCAGCAACATGACATCTGGTGATAGCCTTAGGGGCAGAGGAATTCTACTACATCATAGCAACTTGCAATCCCAGAGGACTTTACCTTCCGTGGCAACAGGATTATCAAATGTAGCTATGCAAACATCAGGTCAAACACAGACAAGAGGATCTAAACACGATAGGATCAAGGCACTGCGCTAGGATTCAGCCCCACGTTATTACAGAAGAGGAGGTATAGTGAGAGATACAGACGTCACTGGAATC
This sequence comes from Chlorociboria aeruginascens, assembly GCA_002276475.2. Classification (NCBI taxonomy): domain Eukaryota; kingdom Fungi; phylum Ascomycota; class Leotiomycetes; order Helotiales; family Chlorociboriaceae; genus Chlorociboria; species Chlorociboria aeruginascens. The sequence goes on along the minus strand of NCSK02000028.1, from coordinate 79,228 downwards.
AAAGATGGTCCGAAAAGAATAGCAACATTGGCGCACACACGCGGATCCGAGGCTCCCCAGAAGTGCAAAGAATGTTCTAAATCCAAGAGAAATCAGTTCCAGGAATGTGTCATCCTGCCTGGTTATATCAATTGCTGCACAAATTGCCAACATGCGCGTAGCGGCAGTAGATATTGCAGGTATATAAATTCAGCCAAAGAATCGTTGACTACAACTAATTCTTCAAATACGTATTGTGTGTGTCAAGGGGGCCGAAAGACCCAACACTAGCTCCATTACTCTTCGCACTCCCAGACCCAGAAGCAGACAAGGAGCCGCAAGAACTCCAAGAAGATTTGGAAAGCTAGATGCAAGCATCAAGGGCCTCGATCGTACGTCCGAGACCTCGCATACCAAATGTATCTACCCCAAGACTTCCTTCGTCTGTAACTCCCACTTCGCAAAGACAACGACCTCGAGTTATAGAGATTGGGAAACGAAAGATATGAGATACACTGTGTCAGACCGAGAATCGAGGGCACCGAGGCGACCGAGGACACCGAGGCAATGGGTTCATTTTGACTTTATTGATTTTTAGTTCAGCTATTTGCTTCTAGTTTGGGAAGATATTTACATGTGAAATGGAATCGATGGTCGAATCGATTCCATCTATTTATTATAAATAGCACCTCTAGGACCCTCCTAAAGGGTCAGAATCAACACAATTCCCATTCTCACATATTGGAGCCAAAGTCCAACACACTGTGCCTACGGAAAATGCGCAGACAGGCGAAAACCGAAACTCTAGTTTTTTGGGCTCGCGGAATACGCCCATGACCGCCGCATGGCGATATCCTCAGCAATCTCCTCTTGAGCACCGTTTGTCCGACCAACACCTGAGGCCAGCAAATCTACCACATCAACCCCCCGGGCTTCATTGTTGTCGGTTGTCCCAATCAGGACAGCTCCAACGATCATCATCAGATTGGAGAGATGGTGAAACCCGGAGGGTTGCTGACCTGCAAGGTCTGAATCTGAGTCTTGGGCACGCTGTAGCTGGTGCACCCGAGCATCATGAAAATTCTTCAAAAAATCTAAGATTTGTTTGAGTCGTCCTAGTATCAGACGTCCTGCCTCCGGTCGTCCCATTCCCTTCGGTAGCTCTCACCAAACATCTGTGGCCAGTAGTAATATGCATATAAACGAACTATCCAGAAGTATGCATCCCAACTTCCCGGAAGCCGTCCTCAACCAACAAGTCTTTCGTCCTCGGTAAATTCCTCCGGTCTTCAGACTTATTTTGATACAGTCCAAAGTGCCCAGCGGGCGGAATTCAGTGCTCTTCTGACTCTAGACTTAACGGCTAGGTAGGGAAATAACATTCAGAACATTATTAGGGACCATTGCCAGCATTTTCGAGATGCACTACGCGCTGAGTTCAATAGTGAAAGAGCACCATCATCCATGGGCGGGAATAGATATGAGCAGCATGAAACTGGTGGAAGTAGTGACGACGGTTCAGAGAGACAATGAAGTCCGGAGATAAAACTGGAACCTGATAGCGAGGATGTTAGAATAGGTAGTCAAGCTTCCAACATGGAAAGGGTGCGGTACGATCACCAACCTATGCGACCTGTTGAGAGAACTCTCATCGTAAGGCCAGAGCTAGTAGACGCCATCGATCAATCCCTAATTATGGACGAAGTCCACAGGAGTGGTGGTATCGATGAAGTATCTCGAGGATCGAACAAACGCTAGAGACACGAAGAAGATGACGAGGCCGATAATGACAGCTTCAGGAAAGGCCTTGGAGGACCCAAAAGGCGTTAAAACCCTTCGAGAGAGATTTCCTGGTTATTTGGGTTAGTAAGTCGCTCATAGAATGATCTTGTGCTGCTAACATACAAGTTTTTAAGAATGGTATATGGATCTCATGGCGAAGAGGTCAATTCTTTTGACGAAATGGTGGCAATGATGGTGATTATGGTTGATGGTTAATAGTTAATTTGATGATGGTGATGGTGATGGTGATGGTGATGGTGATGATGATGATGATGATGATGATTGTTGATTTGGTGTTCTCAGGCAGTCCTGGGAATACATCTCTAGAGTCTAGAGAGGAGAAGAATTGAAAAGAGTTATATGAATATTTTTCTTCAAGGAAGATTTTGTTGATAAGATCGACGAAATTTAAAGATCGAATAGTGCGCTCGGTTAAATTAAGGGGCTTATGACTAAGAAGCCCCATTCCCTAGATCGATCTCTCTTTTCTTGTACAAATATACCAAAATGGGTGAATTAAAAGAGATATCATACGATAATCTCGGGCTCTCTTCGGGCTCTCTTCGGAAGTTGTTCTATTATTCCTGGATTGCATATGTCATCATATCTTAAGGCCTTGGTGAAGTCTTAAGTTTAAGGCACTCAAAGAGTAGAATCTCTAGGACATATTCTTAGGTGCAATCTTCTTAGCCAGAAAGGGTAGTGATTGTGTGTTAAAATGACCTCTGGGAAACTATCCACAAGCAGCAAAAAGGAAACTTTTTGAGCCAAGTAGAGTTTCCTGGGCTTTTGCAGGATTGGTAATGCTCTATTCCACGGCGCAAAGCAAACTTCAACTATCAAGTACACAAACATAAATGATATCAAGTTGATTTAAGAATATGTGTATAAACTACAAACTCTCCTGAAGGTCTTAAGAGCATTTTAGTCTTGTTCTTGGAGATTTTGGATCGAAATATATAAATATAATTTGAAGAAAATGGAAACATACCCAACTACTTGGGACCTATATTCACTCAGTTGCAGACCATTGTCTTACGTACGAGCATGCTAGTACAGCCTTACGAGTACAAGCTAGTGATTAAAGGGGCTAGCGCAGTTAGCCTTTATATATTTATACGCACAACAGAACCCAGAAAGAAAGAAATTCCACAACACGTACGCACACAACTCAACCCCAGCCAAAATGGCATCTCAGCAAGATGCAAGCCAACCCCAAGAACGCACCATGTCTAGATATGGTGTGAGTCGGAAGGTAATTTTGAGAGTTGTGCCAGCCGACGATCGCACGTACAGGCGCACTGGAGTGCTGGTTCAGGACAGCGACATCGCCTACGAAGCTCGAGCGGGCCGCCAAATCTCCATTCTAGCCCACAATCGCGGACAGTTGGCGCCAATACCATGCGATGAGTGTGCCAGTTCCAACCGGTCGTCTAGGTTCACCGACTGTGTCGTTTTTCCTGGCTTCTCAAAGTGCACCAACTGCCACTATGCTTGCCAAACCGGCCGTCGTTGCAGGTAAAGTGCTTTCATTAGTGTTTCTCTTCCCTCTCCCCAACCCACAGAGGTGCCTAACCCTCCATCTGTCTCTAGCTTGGGCCCGTTTATGATCGGTCGACGAGAATTTGACGCCCATGGCAACCCTGCTCCTGTTTACCTCCAGCCCACTGGTGTCGCCAGACTGGATATGGTTGTCAAGGACACCGACGCTGATTCTTATCCCAAATTTCTCTCTTGGGTCCATGAAATCTCCTATGACGTCCAAGAGCCATGCCCTGAATGCAAAGACGAAGGCTTTGGTCCCTTTCCCGAATGCAGGATCTTGCCCGGCGCCCTCATCATGTGCACCAATTGTGCAGCAGCTGATGAGCCGCGCGCCTGTAGGTAAGACTTTGCTCTCTGTCAGTTATATTTATATCGGCTAAGCTGTTATAGCTTCACCCCCTATCTCTTCATTGTTGAGCCCATGGAGATGAGAGAAGATGCCATCGATGAACCCTCTGCGCCTTCAGCTTCTGCGCCTTCAGCATCTGCGCCTTCAGCTTCTGCACCTTCAACATCTGCTAGTCAACAGAATGGCAGCGCCGAGAATGCTGAATCAGCGGAGCCAACGCCAGATGATGATTCCCGCTGGGCTGCACGTTAAGCCCCTTGGTTCTAAAGTAGTATTGAGTACTGAGTACTGGATTTTAACTAAGGGTAAGTAAAGCGACATTTGTCTAGGAATTCACAGACTGATGAATCATGTAGAGTATGCTTGCAATGGTCTCAGATAAGGATAGAGTATGGTACATGAACTGGAGTATGGTGCTTGAACTAGAGCTGGAGCTATGTGGAGACAAAGGTGAGAATAGCTAGCTAGACATGAATCAAGTACGAAGTTTCCTAAAACACGGTGTGACCTTCTCTCTCCCACCATCCCGTCTCTCATTCCATTATTAACAACCCAACACCCCAAACATCACTTTTCCAAATATCAATCAATACTTAGCAATCTCACCATTACTACTGGAAAATGAATATATAAAGTCTATAGAATATACCCACCCTCCAAGAAACCATTTCACCTTGATTCCTTCTGTTGAACTGTAAAGTCTACAGGTGCAACGGATTGAATTGCATTGAATTGCATTGCATTACATGTGATTTGGGTATTTAAAGAAGTAAGAGTAAGAGAATTGGTATCATGATTTGTCTAAGGTAGAAGTGGTTCTAGGGCACAGTAATATATTTACACTAGTCCCTGGCCCTTCTGATTCATATTGAGTCACCCCTCTTCACTCAAATGGAGTCATATTCCTATGCCGATATTGAGCCTCTTGATACACCGATATCCTACCGGTATTATACTCATATATCTACTCATTCATTTACACCACTATTAAGTCAGTCGTAGTCAATTCTTGACATCTTCTTTGAAAAAAAAAACCAAAATCCAAATACAGACTATTTGGAGAAGATGAACTCCCTTATATTATATATACATACTGCCTTATACAGCAAATCACGCCAGTAATTTTCATATCTATCCTCAGTTCTGTTCTATCGATTGATACAAATATATATATTTCTATATATTTGAAATTGACAATTATCATTAAGTATCTATGTCCATCTAGAAACTAAGATGAATTCCTTAGAAAGTATAAATATAAAGTATAAGCACACTAAAATACTACTCTACTATTAACAAACGACAAAAAAAGAAGCATCTTATTCTCTCTAAACATGTTGCAACACCAACACCAATTCTGAGCACTTTATAAAACCCTCTACAATATTATCATAGTTATCAACACCCCCTTTCCCCCTCTTTCCCCCTCTTTCTTCCCTCCCACCCCAACCCCTCAGGCTGCTTCCTTCAAGGCTCCATCAAGATCCTCGTCCTAGCCCCAACCGCCAGATCATGAAACTGCTTCACCTTATCCTTCCACGCCTGCGCCACGACCGTCGTGTGCAGCGCACTCAACGGCGCAATCACCTCATCCGCGTCGGCCAATCTCCGATCCTTACTCAAGCCCCACGCCGGGGGCGTCGCGGCCCGCACCGCGGTAAGCGCATAGTATGTAAACGCCGCGGCATCATCGACATCAGCGAAGTTCGAATGCGCCGTGGAGATCTCGGCCAAGTGATTCTGCGCTTGGTCGTGGACGTTGGTGTAGGCCGTATCGATCTGGGCCATCTCTTGAGCTTCCTGCGCGTAGGCGGCGTCGTTCTCGCCCGGGACGTAGAGCTGCATGCGGCAGTGCTCGAGCCGGACGAAGCGGAGGTCGTGGAGGCGTTGGCCTAGGATCGGATATCGCGGCTGGTATTGCTCGTGGAGGATTTGGAGGTAGCGGCGCATGGCGCGGTTCCAGTCCAGGAGGCTGGCTCGGCGGTGGATGAATTCGGTGCGTGCTACTTGGGCATCGGGGGGCAGAGGCGGCACTGGTGCTTGTACGGGCACGGCATCTCCAGGATACTTCGACGTTGGTGGTAGGTTTCCCGGGGGGGTGGGTTGTTCCATGTTCAGGGTTTTGGATATCATGTCCGCATGGGCAGCACAGGCTTTTTCGAGATCTTGCATCATGATTTGATCATATCCAGTGTTGAGTGGTCCTGGTAGGAGAGGATTCAGAATGTGAGCATTGATGTCCCATACCGCTCTTTGTAGAAGTCGTGCGAGATTGCGATAGTCACTGACGAGTCCGTTGTATTGGGATAGGCTTTGACCGAAGAGAACGGCTTTCCTTTCATCTGGGTTGAAGTTCATAATGCTGTCTAATCGAGCCACTCCTGTCGTTGAATTAGTTCTGTAGCGTACAAAATCTGTATATCATTGATTTCAGGAAGCGCCCAGGAAATTGGGCTATATACTTACTCTCAGTTTTGCTTAGCCATGAGCGGTTTTCATCTACTATCATATCGCGAACCCGACGTAAGGTAAAATCATAATCATATCTGCGGCGGTCTCCTTTGCGCTTGATGGTTGCTCTCGAGCCATATTTTGTAGTATCAGCATGAAGAATATCCATCCCCAGACGCCGAACTCCTGACTCCCAGAACGCGGTCTGGAATATGTTCTCGAAGAAACTTATGGGGATAGGATATCTAAGGGCCTCCAGTACGGGATTTGGATACGTAAGCACCGGGTTTGGAGATCGGGCCGTGATCCATACAATATTGGGATAATTGGTTTGAAGCCAGAAAAAGAAATACGTCCGGTAATCCTCATAACCAGGGACAGCAGCTTCTCCAACCCCGCCAAATACCTGAGGTAAACATGAATGAGAATCTCTTTCGAACGGAGGAGCCTCAAATACATACCGCCTGACTCATCTCGTACCCCAACTCTGTAAAAATGTTGTTTTGATAATAAGGTTCATGCATTATGGGCGGGGGGTTTGGTTCATATTGGCGCAGGAAATTAATTGCATGCTAGTTTGTGATGTCAGGAATATGTCAACAGCAGATGAATGGTTATTATATCTTACCATGGTTTCATGTACGAGAGTTTCCGCCAAAAACCATTGCGTGGAGGACTTCTCGGCATCGTTAGAGCTACTCTTCAGTAAAATAACAATGTCTTTAATATTGAGATAAATCGTGATCCTCCTATCCGCGGGTGTGGTCAAGCCGTGACTTCCATTAACTTTGTCGCCTTTTTCGTCATCTGTCACGTCTTTTAATCGCATACGAATATGGCGATTCAATTGCCCGAAAACTGCATCTCTTGCTACTTGAGCCTCGGCGAAGTGTGCAGGAGTGGACGCGCGTGGACGTTTGGTGAATGACTCAAGTGGCCAGCCATCGTAGAAGTCGTCGGGATCCCAAACGGCCCCAGATGTGGCATTTGCTGGGGTCTGCGGTGGAATCCGACTTTTATTTATCTTGGATCGCCTTCCTAGAAGCAGGGCGTCAAACTATAACTATTAGCCTCTATGTCGTTGGATACAGAGCATTCGGACGGCCGGGTCTCTACTAACCCACTACAGAAACACAAAGTTAGCAATTACTTTTTGGGGATGTGTCTGGGGTAATGATGAGGGGATACTTTGCTCCCAGGGGGCACATACAGGTAGCATATGCGCGCTATTAAGGATCAGAGTGGCGAGCCTTAAGACAGGCTTCAAGGCTGCCCATACTTGGAGATTATGTCCCGTAATCTTACCGAATCGACTTTGATGTGATAGACGTGCGAACTGCCCTGGGTAATGCGGATTGTTTGATGCTTGCCACTTCTGCTTACGGAACATTGGGAGAATGGGATTATTGAGATCAGATGGCTTTAAGCTTCTCTCACTAATGATATCGAGATCGGCAAGCTCACTTGTGGTAAATCCGAGAAACTTGCTCTTCTGATAGCCTTCGATTTCTCGTCGAAACGGGAAATTCTGACCGGGAAAATCCGCAGGAATAGGAGTAAACCCGCTGTGGCCAGCTGCTCTGAGAGGGCCTCCTCTCCCATATTTAGCACCGTATGTAGCCATGATAAGCTTTGGAAAACCTTATCAAGTATGGTGATGCGCGGGGTTTATAAAGTTTCATGATATATGAACAGATCTATGAATGGATACGACAAAGCAACCTCTTTAACGGAATCGGCTTTGAAAATTACTACAAAGACGCTATTCATCTCCAGAGACTGCTTTCAGACGGAGCCATCTCTTTTATATTGTAATTTTTGCACCCGGACACGGAACAAAGGAAAAAAAAGAAAAAAAGAAAAAAANNAAAGAANNAAGAAAGAAAAAAAAAAAAGATTAAGCAAGAACTGGGACCTGCAACATAATACTAACTTAAAGCTGAAACTGCATCTAGACTTGAACCCAGCATCCCTCAAGGAGTTCTTTAATCCTGAAATAAAGCAAAATTACTTAATTGAAGACATTAATCCATTATTATATGCCCTAAATACTTTGGGCTAGTAATCCAGAATCTGTATAAGTTGTATTGAGCAAGAAAAATGGGAGTTTATATGAAGCCACTTGTGGTTAAAATAATAGAATCCAACGTGAAATTTTGGTATCTGCAAGCCAAAGTTTTGCTAAAAAGTCTCCCCTAAAATCGAGCCTGTTAAAGGGAATATAAAAGATTGCAACTAAACGTGTAAATCCAAATACTAAATCCTCACAACCTCCCTCACGATATTCTCCCTCTCGATGTCCCCCTTCAAACCTGCGATAAGAGAATCAGTCCACTGCCTCCTCACCTCTATCGCCTCTCTAAAAGCGACATTCTCGGAATACCGCAGCAAAGAATCCAGCATCTGCTTCCCTCTATTCAAACACCAGAGCCTATTCACCTTCGTCATACTATTACTACACATACCCAGCATTAGAAACGCCTGAGTGCGCAACCAGGTCGAGGGCCCGAAACTGTGAGCTAGTGAGCGGCAGATCCGGGCGGCGTCGGCGTGGTTTCCAGCTGCGAGCTGCGTGTTGGCGTATGTCATTGCTGCTTCGTCGTCGAGTTCGGCTTGGGCCGAGGCAGTTATGTCGCCGTCGGCGGAGATCTGCACCGAGTCGGGGGTTGTGAGCGCTTGTCGGATATTTTCAATTCGTAGTTCTTGGTGGGAGAGTGCGACGCTTAGGTCGCGGAAGGGGACTGGATTCAGACTGATGACATAGGTTCGGAGGTTGCGTCCCAGGCCTATGAGCGAATTGCGCGTATCGACGAAGGATATGCCCAGTGTTTGGGGCGGCGCTTCGAGTGCTGCAACTAGAGCTACGGACTCAGAGTAGAGGGTTATGAAATCGTGGATAAGCTTGATGAGGATATTTAGGCGGGTATATTGTTCTTGTTGATTAAGGGATGTGAAGTAATAATCCCCTTGGGCCATAACCTTGTGGGCTTGTAATTCGCGTTTGCGTGCCGAGTTGGCGAAACTTTCGGTGCATTTGAGGCGGAGGGTATATCTATGTCTATCAAGCTGGTCTCGGGACATGTTGAGAGCCTGTGATATAAGTTGGTTGTCGGATCGTTGGTGATAAGGAGCTGGGTCTTGGCCGGGTACCGAGAGCGTCCAATCTGTTGGTGCATGTCGGATTTTAGTTGATGATACTAAGGGATATGGGACTCTTAACATGCCGAAGTTTCGGAATATGCTGTCCCAAAAAGCTTGTGCACCAAGTGTCTCGAAGTGTGTCACGGGAATGGGATGGAGCGTAAGCGTTGTTGACATTGATGGGTTGATCAGAACTGGTGGGCCTGAATCATCATCATCTGTAGGCCAGTCATCGACGAAAAATCCTACAACTACAGGGCGTTCAATCATTGGCTGAATGAGTCCACCATTTAACTAGGTTGAAGATTAGGATACGAAGAATTCTGATACGATTAGGTGGAACTAACCGCATTCTCTACTGACGCTCCCCATTCAGAAAGTTGCTGGGTCTCGAAATAGTGTTCCGGCCACCAATTAGAAGGATGTGAACCCCTGTATGTTGATCCGTTGTAAGCTCTTTTTACATATCCAACTGCATGCTTAGAAACTGTTAGCACTATGGAAATCACTGGCGGCGGAGATTCGTCATACCATAAATTCGTGAGTTAGAGTCATAGCAACTGTGAATTGCTCCGCAAGTCGACGCGAGCTTGTGAGATCTGTTCTTAGCAACGACTCAAATTCTTCGTGGGCGAGGGAAATGTATATATCTCCTTTCACAGCCCTTAACATGGTGAGTCCACAAGCAGCGTCCCTAACATCCTTGCCACCGGGATCCTTAGATTCTGAACCGAATATCAGATTCAACTTTACCTTCAGGATGTCGTTTATGCGGTCTAGTTCTCTTAGCGTGTTTTGAGCATTCGACGGGTCGACAGGCCTCAAATGGAAGGTCTTGTATTGGGTTTGTAACTCTTCTAGAGGAGTTTTGAGTTTATCCTCTGCTGAAAATCTGCTTTCGTGTATGTCACGGACGTCACCGAATAGCAGAGCATCAAACTTGTCAGAGGTAAGCACCCTTCTTAGACTGGTGGGGGGGGGGGGGAGGAATCTTAGCTTACCAGAGGATGCTGATATATTCTTGCTAATATGTGAGATACGAGTCGCAAACAGGGTTCGAGTTGATGCCAGACCACTGGATTATGTGCATTAAAAGTCCCCGTCATTCCTGGAATGGTAATAGGATACAAAGCAATTTTTCTGCTAATGGCAACCTCATCCTCTAGCCACCGATCCCGACGAAAGGCTGGATGTATAGGATTATTGAGGTCATTGGGTTTAAGATCACGGTTTGTGAGCGCGTCAAGTTCATTCAATTCCAACGTCGTGAAACCGTGTAAACGGCTTCTCTGGTACCTCTCAAGCTTGTTGCGGATATCTCGTGTCGCGCCCTGGGCTAAAGGATAAAGTGGGCTTAGAGGAGTCAATCCACTCTTGTGAGCGGGGAATCCCCAACTAGCATCTGCCGTACCATACTCCCTTGCATCTATGGAAGATGAAATCAGTAAAGTTACTTCATAGATAAAATTATCGAGGTGATTGATCGCTCTAGGGACATAGATGAGGAACAATGTTGTGTTTGTTCTGGTCAAAGGACATTCTCCCCGGGGAATCTTACAAGGTGTCAAAGGCACATTAGCCATCTCGATTTGCCTTTGTTTCATGAATCAGAACCGACCGCACATGCTACTTCGAGGAACAGCTGTGGTGGAAGGAAGGCATGAGTCGATAATTATTGAATAAATAGATAACGGAGAGAGCAGACTGCTGTCGCCTTCTGGAAACAAGACGTTGAGACCAACTGGATTTTCTTTGTCTGCACCTTGAAATGCGTTCAACTCGAAGACCATTGAGGACTAGGACAAAAGTAACAAAGACAGTGGAGATGTGGGATATGACATGAAAGAAAATTGTTTCTTTTAATATTCTGCTCAGCCAGAGAATAATCCATAGCTTTGTAGTTCGCCCCCCCAACATTCGAAATCACAATTTGGTTGATTACTATATCAAGTTCAATGTTGGAGAGGTGCAGAGTACAGCGTGAGGAAGAACAACGTCTCTTCTACGACGTTGTACGATGGAAGGGCTATACCTGGAAAGCAAGAAGGAACCATGAACTGCAAGTATTGCATTCTTGCTTGAGAACTTAACATCACAAATGTACATATCAAAGAAAAACATTTCTACATATGAAGGGGCAATTTTGAAACACTAGTAATACCTAGCAAAGTGGTCTGGGATTCAGGGCCCTGCTGGGTCGATGAATACGAAACGAAGCCCGAAGCATTGGAAACATGGTATAGCCTCCTCAAATTATACGGCATGGGAAAGCAGTGAACGGATGCATAGAAAAAAAAAAGCGTAATAAGAATGTTAAGAGCAGCATCAAAGTCGTCGGGATCTAAGACGCCGACTTGAATGGATAAAATTAAAAATCAAATAGTCCTAAACTATCCATGTCTACCAATTCCCAAATCCAGTGAATTTGAACATTCTTTTCAAAAAAAAAAAAAAAATTGAAGTAATTTTGAAATCTGGACACTCACCCCCAAAATAGCTGCTCCTACGATTATTTGTTGTTACTTCCGACCCTGCAAAATAGTATTAGTATTGTTGCTATCGATAATGCGCAATGCACACTGAAGCTCAGGGGAGTCTGACCAGCTCGTATATATGAGTCGCGGTATTTACCTTCTATCGCAGCCTCAAAAGATCGAATGGTATCAAGAGGCCGCTCCCATCTGCTTCGTGTAGGGTTGGATCGATCGGGATCAGCTATTCGGAAAATATCAGTACTGAACTCTCGTATCTAGATGGGAATGGCACGGACCGATGGGATTTCCCTGGCTATCCCTGTGTTGGATGGCACGAATCGGTGCCAATTGTGACTTTTCTTGAGCTGCCACCATAGCTTTGAGAAAAGCGTTAGCACAATTGAATTGTGGAAAACTCGCCAAAAGGAAGCTTACCTGGCTCAGCTTCATTGATAGCCATTGATGGATCTGCCTTGGTCTTGATTATACGTTGCGCTTTTTCTTCGTGGGTTTCGTGCAGGTCAATCTTTCCACCGTCACTGCTCTTATGCGAGTGATTCGATTTGTAGCTGAACGAGGTTTGGGCGCGCACACGCTGCTGTCCAGGTCGATCCTCGCCTGGGGGGGACGGTAGAGGATGGTTTGATGACATCTTGGAGGAAATTGGGATACAGGGTTCTGTCGCTGTGGGTCTTGGGATGATCGATAGCCGGCTCTCGATGGGAAATGATGGTGCTTATCGTCCCCAAACGCACAAGCTTAACGTGGGAGGATGGTGATGGAACTTCGAGCTTTGCAATATGCCAGTGGCTGGGGATTACGTGTATTCCAAGAACATGTGTATGCAGTCCCGTAGCGTGCAGCACAAGACGATCTGACTCTGGCTTCTGATCGCGGCGTAAGGAGACAGCGAAGTGATTATCATGGAAAGTTTTGCACAGAAGGCAGAGGCGGGTAGTTGGTGGTGTGGCTGGTGCGGAACTTGTGGAGCTAGGACGACGTTGTACGGGTGTATAAGGTAAGTCGGGAGGCAAACAAGGGCTGGCTGAACGCAGCGTAACGAACGACACCACCGCGCCGACCAAGTGGGAATCAATCTTCTAGAGCGATAGCGAGTGACTGGAGATAAAGATGGTGATTGTCGCGGACCGGGAGGGAATTGGTGGATGCAATGGGGGAACGACCGACGCTGTGGTGATTACAGATGTATGGGTGTCTGGATGTACGAGTATGGATGAGGATGGACGGATGTATAAGTAGTGTCTGACTCTATGAACAAGTTTGGGGGGAGGATCGGGCTGGTTTTAGATGCGCCAGCGAGGGAGTGGTGTCAGAAAAGCGTGGTCGGGTGCATTCGTCTCCAGATTTTTGATCAATACACTCCACTCCTGCTGTCATAGGGAGGCAGCCCGGCCGGCGCTGTGCAGACGATCCTCGCCACTTCTAAAGCTATGCTGTTTGTGATTGCAAGGTTGACATCTTGCGGTTCTCTACTCGTCGCATTTACTTAGGATCAAGCCAATCCGCTAAAAGCGTCCGTCTCTGCCGAAAATCAAGTCCCAAATCGCCCGAGTCCGACTAGCCTCCACAGGTTACGAGTATGGATATACTTAGCTAGGTACAAGTGCAAGAGCTTTATCTCGAGCGGCCGCCTAGAGGGGTTCGGCCTGGACGCTTGCGTCGTCAGCTTGTCCCAGGTAAGCTTACCTAGTATAGGTATGTGGTTTTTGAATTCTTGATCAGATATCTCTGATCCTGACGCCGTATCCTCAGCCGAACGTATCAAGATGAACGAGATCTTTCACCTGCATTGCAGATGAGTACCCGAAAACCGGTTCTAGTATCATATGTGCATTCCTCTTCCCATTATGGCACGACCGGCAGTCAATTCAGGGTGCCCGGATACCTCGGACTCAAATCGTACAGCGTATACTTATCCCCCCTGCTACAGCTCGTTTCTATTTTGGAAGTTCTGGTATTTGCCGCATGGCTGGTTTTACTAGAGCTCCCGCTGCTTTTTCTAGAAGGCCCAGGAGAGAGGCTCATGGAATAAGGAGGTTGAGGTTGGCGCTTTGATCGGTTGCACAAACGGTTCCCAATTATCCTGGAAACATGGGCTTTCGTTTCATGCCGTCAGTGCGGAGAATTTAAATCAGTTGAGAGATAAGAATCCGGTGACTCGAAAAGTGCCTTCATCTTCCTGTCGAGAAGAGCGTTGCACCATATACGGGTTCACCACCGCGGTGATGCTGAGATACGAACAAATAGTGGAGAGGACAGTCTCGAAAGATGGGTGAGTGGCGCATATTGGGCGAATTGCGTCCTGCACTTGGAAAGAAAATATCGACACATTTGAAGATGCTAGAAATCAACGAGTCACACACGGAATCTCTCCAGCATTCCTCAACATCCTTCTGGCTATGAAAAGAAAACACTCTCCTTGTCCCTTCCTCTCCTACACCGAAGTCACATTCAATCGTCCTAGTTTGGTATTTGGTTTTATTGTTTTATTCGAAGACTACCAGCAAAGCCATGCATTTTCAAGGCCCATCGCAGTAACCGAATGACCGCATTTCGTCAACCATTCCCCATTCCCTACTAGCAACCCCAAATCATTCCTCTTATATTGAAGATGGATACAGCATAACACGAAGCGACGCACCGAAGGTTTCGGCCGGGATGGGTTTTCTGAATTTTGCTCGGACAACACCGGAGTTGCCTGGAGAAAAATCAGTCATGGACCTAGATAGCTCAATTTCCGTCAAACATACCGTGTCGTCTAGTAACCTTTCCCCAAATCACTCTAATCTTCGATCCTCTCTTCTCTCTTGTCGCACGGTAAACATAAGCAACCTTCTTTCCGAGATAGAAGCTAAGAGCTTGTCAGCACCTGCCATCAATTTTCTTGACAAAGACCCCATACTCCGCTGCACTGCTATCATCCACACCCTCGATCTTGACCAAACTTGTGAGGGGGTTGGTGTTGCGCTTGCCTCGTTGGTAGCTAAAATGGCGAGCCCTACGAGAAATCGTCAGTACCTTGCTCTCAATCCAGATATCACCAGTTTCGTCAACCCAAGTCCATTGCTCTCAAGCGCTCCAATGCTCGTGCTCGTGCTCGTGCTCATGCTCGTGGGTGCCAGGTTTGACGACATTGGAATATGTACTTACTTGGCATAAACTAGAATCACTAATGTCAGCAAAGTTGTCCATGTTGCATCACAGTGTAATATGAGCACACAATATTCTCAAGCAGAATGCAGCTGTAGCAGCAAATGCTTGGGCCACTCATGCGAATGCAAATGCGAATGCGAATGCTTCTGCGGTACCCAGTGCTGTCAGGAGGTTGAACTTACGTCTGTGGCCTGCTTCTGAAGGCATCTTGGACAAAATCTCTCAAAAAAGGGTAGAACGGAGAGACCGAGAAGAAGGATTCAACGACACGTCCTACTCAAAAGACTTCGTTGAAAGGATGCGCTGCCGAATTTATCGCTGGTTGTTGATGGATCTTTCTTCGCCTTTGCCTCGAATTGGTTTTGTGGGTTTAAACCCTACGCGAAAATGGAATGATGTCTTGAATTTCAGGCCGTGGATTACGTAAGGATTACCTCATTCCTCGCCCGAGGCACACGGCTCAAGTCGGCCCGGTCCCAGTCGCATCAACAGTCTCGTTATGATCTTTGCTTTTGCTTTTGGTGTTTTGCTGACGTTCTATGCCATGACCACGATGATCCTGTGGTGCATCGCGATGCGCGCGGAGAAGCGTCGAATGCCACCGTCACAGGCAACCAAGGCGAGACCATGGATTTCGACGTAGGGACGCGAGATATTCATAAATTCGGACCTAGATATGTTGTTTATGCACCGCCTGCACTATGCTTTATAATCGATTTGTCTCTATACCCAATTGGAACTACTCCTGTCCAGGGTGATAAATGGGAAAGGATGTTCATGTGAATAAAATCTACAATATCCTGTTTGAGTCGAGCCATAATATCATCTATTCAAATCAATCAATCAATCAATCATTCATTCTTCTTGACTTGAGCCTTTCCCGCTGCTTCGGATCTGGCCTGTCGCTTGAGAATCCCCCTCATCCCCTCCCCCACCACCACGAGCTTGAGCCCGGCAGACAAATCAAACCGTCACCCAACAACCCGTCTTTCTCTGAAAGCCAGAGCCAACTTTGTTCCTCTCTCTCGCTCTCTCTTCCCCTTACTGCCTTTGACTTCGACATCCCCTTCCAGAACAATTCCACCAACTTATCGCTATGGCTGATACTATGATAAAGCCGGAGGAGTCTAGAAATGCTGGGTAAGTTGATATCTCATGCTTTACGTCACTAGAAAGGTCTCTCTCTCCAGCGGCCAATATCGCATCCACCTGTTCTGTGTACAAAATGTGCTACAATCCCCCTCAAGCGGAAAAGGGCGCGGAGGAAGGACTCTTCTTCATTCTATCACTCAATGCATCTTTTCCCCTTGTCCCTAGCTCCTTGACGACTAATCATGTTGCCCCACCAGTACTATCGAGCTGAAGGATAACACGGTGATTGTCGTGTTAGGTGCTTCTGGTGATCTGGCGAAGAAGAAGACGGTAAGGTCTCCTGGTCCTAGATGTTCAATGTACTTACTAATCTGTGCACCGCAGTTCCCGGCCCTCTTCGGTCTTGTAAGCTAGCTATCTCCAGGGTTCGAATATGGAATACTTACCAATTCTACGATAGTACCGCAACCAATTCCTACCAAGAGATATCAAGATCATCGGATATGCGAGAACTAAGATGGATCATGAGGAATACCTCAAGAGGGTCAAATCCTACATCAAGACACCGACAACGGACATGGAGCAACAACTAGCTGATTTCTGTGCGATCTGTAGCTATGTGTCGGGGCAGTACGATCAGGACGAGTCGTTTGTTACGCTGAGGAAACATCTCGAGGAGCTCGAAAAGGGTCGAAAAGAGGCCAACCGTATCTTCTATATGGCACTACCCCCCAGCGTCTTCACGATTGTCTCTCAACATTTGAAGAAGAACTGTTATCCACAGACTGGTCTGGCAAGAATTATTGTAGGATATGAATACTATAGGCTACAGGCAATTACTAATTCGTTGAGGATAGGTTGAGAAACCATTCGGGAAGGATCTTGGCAGCTCCCGAGAATTACAGAAGGCACTGGAGCCAAATTGGGACGAGGAGGAGATTTTCCGTATCGATCATTATTTGGGAAAGGAAATGGTGAAGAATATTTTGATTCTCAGGTTTGGTAACGAGTTTTTCGGAGCTACCTGGAATCGGAACCATATCGACAATGTTCAGATCTCCTTTAAGGAGCCTTTCGGAACAGAGGGACGTGGTGGATACTTTGACGAGTTTGGTATCATTCGAGATGTGATGCAAAACCATCTTTTGCAGGTTTTGACCCTCCTTGCTATGGAACGGCCAATCTCATTCTCTGCAGAGGATGTCCGAGACGAGAAGGTTCGAGTTCTACGAAGTATGCAGGCGATTGAGCCAAAGAACGTTATTATTGGACAATATGGCAACTCATTGGATGGGAACAAGCCTTCTTACAAAGAAGACGATACAGTACCAAAAGATTCCAGATGTCCTACATTCTGCGCCATGGTGGCGTTCATCAAGAACGAGCGATGGGACGGTGTGCCATTCATCATGAAGGCTGGAAAGGCCCTCAACGAGCAGAAGACGGAGATCCGAATTCAATTCAAGGATGTCACATCCGGTATCTTCAAAGACATTCCCCGAAACGAGCTTGTTATGCGCATTCAACCAAATGAGAGTGTTTATATCAAGATGAACTCGAAATTGCCAGGGTTGAGCATGCAGACCGTTGTCACCGAACTTGATCTGACCTACCGCCGCCGATTCTCAGATCTCAAGATTCCAGAAGCATATGAATCTCTTATTCTTGATGCGCTGAAGGGTGATCACTCTAACTTCGTTCGTGACGACGAATTGGACGCAAGTTGGAGAATCTTCACCCCACTCCTTCACTACCTCGATGACAACAAGGAAATCATCCCGATGGAATACCCATACGGTGAGTATCACTCAATCAACCTGTCTATGATTACTTGCTGATGAAAACAGGTTCCCGTGGACCCGCCGTTCTCGATGATTTCACCGCCTCTTACGGCTACAAATTCAGCGACGCGGCAGGCTACCAATGGCCCACCACGGAAACCGCCCCCAACAAGTTGTAAGTGAGCACTTAGATCTAGACGAGAAAACGATGATAGATAGTACGAATCCATATCAAGTCTTTTCTTCTCCCCTGGTTGATTAAAAATTTCGACTGCGCTGCCTGCCTCACATCTGTTCTTGTTGATCGAGAATAACACCTAACGGGCTTTTTGCATGTGAATGATTGATGCTTTCTCTCTCTCTCTCTCTCTCCCTCCTTCCGCGTCGCTGAGAACTCTTGGTATTGTGGATGTGATGCTGGGGAGGCGTTCTGTTTTTTCTTTGAAAAGCAAAGCAGTAGATAGTTACTTATGCAGGCTACGCGCATTACACATACACACCGAAATCGTTGACTGTGAGCAACCAATCAATGCACTCCTGACTCCTAATTCTTATTAAGTTCCTAATCCTACCAACCTACCTACTTATTTCCCCTTTTCATGATACCTAAATAAATCCTAAATTATAATTGAAAATATATATTAATAATGATAGAAATTATCCCTCCTCCTCCTTCCTCCCCGACCTTTTTTCTCTCGAAATTTTATTTTTATTTATTTTTTTATTTTAATTTTTTTTTTTTTAAAATATATCTACAATAACCTCCACTTTTCTTTCCCAAATCCTCATCTTCTCAAATCTCCCTTTCTACAGTTTCAATATATATATGCCCCAACACAAAATCCATAAAGACTAGCAGAAAGGGATATATCTTTCTAGGAGATGCAGGGAGGAAGGGGGAAGGAATGAGAGGGAAAGAAGTGAGGATGGGAATGAGAAATGGGAAATGGGAAATGGGAAATGGGAATGGGGTGATAATATAGGTAAGATATAATAATTATATATCTCCACGCTAAATAAATGAATATATACTTCAATCAAACTTCTTCCTCACTCAGCCTTCTCAAAATCCTAATCTTCGGCTTCATCCTAGGACCGAACCAATACCCCCCCGTAATCAACCTGACTGCATCTCTACATAGGTTAAACGTCTCGAAAGCGCTTAGTTCCTCTAGGAGCAACTTCGATTTGATATCTGCCCATCCTTTGCTTGCCTCCTCTTCTCCCTCTTCAATAGCATTCCTTACTTCTTCACTTCCCCTAACCTCTTCATTCTCCGTAACGTTATTAGCCTCATAAACACTCTCCAACCTCTCGGAGAAACTACTCCCATCTCCGGGTCTCAAAAACTCAATCCCGGCGTATCCCCACACCGTATCCAACACCTCCCATTTCCCAATTGCAAGCTCCGGCTCTTCCATCAATGCGTAGTCGAATTGAGCCCAGAATTCGGGTTTGCCTAGCTCTTCTCGAATTTCCGTCTTGTCGTAGAAGTAAAGTGGTGATTGTTGGAATCGCGTGACGCCTGTCATGCAGGATAAGACGTCCATGTGTATAGTTATATTTGGAGATTGGGTTTGGGTTCGAGAGATGATGCTGTGCAGAGAGGCGAGAGCGTCGCCGCCGGGGTAGTTAAATACAGAAACCATAAGACTGAAAAACGAAAAGGTTGTGAAAGCTAGAAGGGAAATGGAAACCAGAACTGCGCCGATGGTATAAAATGGGAATTTGTATCTTCTCGTCCAGAGATAAGATGCAGACAGTGACGCCGCAGCAGTTAGAGGCGGAATTACATAAACTATAAACCTCCATTCCTTATGAGGCTGTAAACTATAAATCGTCACAAATGACAATGAAGGAATGACTAAATCTCTGGCGGCATATCTCGTAGAAGGTAAGATAAAAGCAAGAGGAATAAGGAACAGTAAATTAATGGGGTTCAGGAGTTTTGGTAGAACGGAGGTGAAATAATATAGAGGGGGTGAGGTACCCCAATCTGAAGATTTTCCCTCTATAGCATTGAAATAGAACCCCGCAAATTCAGGCCATATGAGTTGCTGCCAGAAGTAAGAATCCAGTGGTACGGATACGAGTAGTGCAGCGACAGCACCACCTGTCCCAGCAGGAATAAGGGTTTTGAGAGAAATGCGAGATTGAAGGAGGAGATATGCCAATTGTGTGAATAGTAAAAGCGCGATCTCAGCACGGAATATAACCCCTGCTAATACGAAGAGAATGATGCCGTAGCGTTGGCTCTTTTCCACCTGGATTTTCTCCGTTGGACCTGGTGAAGGGAGGAATTGGCCGAATGCTAATGTTGCTGTATTGTTCTTAGCTTTTATTTTATCTCGAAAACAGGTGGGAAAATGGCACCAAAAAATTATAATAAAAAAAAGTAAAATAAATCGAATATGAAACAATAACAGACAAATAAAAAAGAACTCACTCAACCCAAAAGCAAACATATTAGGCAACGTCCTCGACGCATAATAAACAAAATGAAACTGCGACGCCTGCAGCAAAATAAACCACCTCCCCACGTCCCTCCCATACACCTTCCCTAACCCCCGCCCATACCTATCTACCGTCCACGCATTGAACAACCCCAACACAGCTCGCACAACCAACTGCGAGTTCTGAGAGCGAGTCAGGAATATCACGGGCCGCGAGATCTGCGCCAGCAGATACGCGCCGACGAATGTTCGCGGCACGGCGCCGGGGAAGGAAAAGTGGTCGTAGACAGAGAGGCGGGAGGTGGTGTTCGTGAAGGGCGTGGAGTAGGTGAGGATATCGTGGGTGGCTTGGATGTTGAATGATTCTTCGACCTTAGTATAAGGGGAGAGGTAGAGGTGCAGGAGGACTAGGGTTGGGATGAGAGGGGCGAGGAGGACATCTGCAGGTCTTTTTTAGCTTGAGTTTTTGTTTTCTGGATAATCCCTGGGGAGGTAGATATACCAATGACCTGCATCTTGCCCACCCTTCTGGTAGATGGCTTATTGTGAAGTCTTGAAGAGGGAGATAGGAGATTTTAGAGCTCAAGCTCAAGGTCAAGCTTTAGAAAGAACGACAGCATTGAAGTATAGCATTGCAGAAAACAATAACTTGATTTTAGCTCGATGAAATAAAAACTCCCCTTCAATGCCAGTCTTCAAATTGTTAATAATGAAAGCACTTTCAAAAGTTATTGGATCCAAATAAGGTGGGTACTGTACTTCGTCGTCATCCCACCCTGCAGCGGCATCTTCCACCATCCAAATCCAAATTCTGGCAACATCACAACAAATAAATTCCATATCCACCACCACCACCATATCAATCCTCACCACTGCCTCCCCCCTCCGCACTGCAGCACAACTCCCCTACACCTCTTAAAAATGTTCTTCATATTCGGCAACCTAATCTACAGTGTGTCCCCCTCTCTCTTCTATCCTCTCCTCCCCCATTCCTCCCCAACCCCAGCTAACCTCCCCTTCCCACCTCCCAGTCTGCGTCCTGCTCATCAACGCCGTCGCCATATTATCCGAGGATCGATTCTTAGCACGCGGTATGCTCTTCCCCCCCTTCCCTCCCTTCAAGCAACAAACCAAAAAAACAAACCAAAACTATGCTAACGAAACACAAACCGAAACAGTCGGTTGGTCAAACACCATCTCTGAGCCCTCGTTCGGCGGTGGCCCGGGCGGAAACGAGGCGAGCATCAAGAGCAAGTTGGTGAATCTGATGACAAGTATTAGGACGTTGATGAGGAGTATGTTGTGTCCCTTCTTTTTCTTCTCTCTCTCTCTCTCTTTCCAATTTCCATTTTGCATCTTGGCCTATATGGATTTCCAAGGAATTATTTACAACTCCAGCTGCTGGGGTTGATAATAATAATAATAAAATAATAACATAATATATACACACAGTACCGCTAATAGCGATCAATGCCCTGATTATCGTGTACGAGCTTGCGCTGGGTTGATTGAGGAGCATGATGAGGAAAGGTGGGAATAAAAAGAACGATGGTGAAGAGGATGGTAATGGGGGGGTATATGGATATATTATATGGATGGATGGGGGATGTGTTGTGAGGGTGGGGGAGGATGGAGGATGGAGAGAGAGAGGATGAATTGATTTGTTATATGATGTGACCATGGAATGGAATATGGAAGTCGATCCTATGTTGAGCGAGTAAGAAAGAAAAAGAGAGTGGCATGGCATGGCGTTTCTGATCTCTTTGGGGGGAGGGGGTGTCTTGGTTACTAAGGGAGGGAGAGAGGTAAAATTAATGGGAATATTAAGTTACCCTTTATAAACTGTAAAGATCTCAGAGATGGACATGGCTAGGGGGGTAATCGATCATTAAAGGCTCTTTTTGGGGGAGGGAAAAAAATATTGTCACGATTCAAATATAAAAAACATCCAAGAAAGAAAAAGTACGGAGAACCATCTACAATTATTCCCACCTCCTACCCCCTAAAATGCCAATCTAATAATCAAGCCATCCATCCATCCATCCATCCTGCCGTTGAGTTCCAAGCCGCTGCGTTGTGCATGCAGATCACGAACAGTTGCCAACCTAGATATAATATCACCGTATCTAAACCTCCCCCAATCTTCTCTGTCCCCCCCCCCCATGAATATAAATTCACATTATAACCCCCTCTCCGCCCCCCAAAAACGCCCGCTGATTTGCCTACCTAGTTAGGTAGGAAGTGGTATCTCCCAAGGCTGAATGATGAACAAAACGTGGGTTTGAGTTAAGGTGGAAACAGAGCCGAAGAAGATATAAAGTACCGTGCCGTATTATGTCGTTCGTGATATTCTTTTGGAGGTTTGTAAAAACAAAATAAACATCGAGTGAAGAGAAGAGAAGAGAAGAGAAGAGAAGAGAAGAGAATGAGTAGTATATGACAGAATGGATTATGTTCGTGGACAAGCATGATACACGCTGTATTTCTTCCTTAGATACAGCAATTTCCACCCTTCATATATCTGGCAGAAAATACAAACGGTTAGATATGCACCGAGTCCCCTTCACGTCTGAGACGTTTGGGAATCATTCATCATATTCTCGAGATGCGCGCTCTTTTTCCTCTTTAATCCTAGCGAGAACCGAGCACTCTTTACTTTCTCATGTCTCTCCGGCGTCTGTGGTCCTGATTCCCCATCGACGGCTGTATGAGAGTCTGATTCATCTGTCGAAGTAGGAGGGGGAACCGGAAGTGGAGAAAAGGCTGAACCATTTTTACCACTTAAGAAGTTGAGGCTCTTGCGACTCATGCTCTTACTCCCTTTATGACTTCGACTTAGAAATCCTCCCTTCCCTTCTTTCTCCTTCTCTCCAATTTCATGTACAATATTCCCATTCTCCCTGGAAGCGGGATACGATGCGGCGGCTGTGTGAACCTCTTGTTTGCGTTTTTCGTCTTCATCCGCTGCGCTTGCTTTGCTGGCTGCTAGGGCTCGTTTCAATTCTTCCGCTTGGTTCTTTAGGTATTCTTTCCTTGCAGTCTCTAGTTCTTTTCTCCGCTTCTCTTCGGCTTTTACTCGCCCCTTCTCCGCGGCTTTTCGTGCTTTCTCAGCTTCCTTAAGCTCTCTCTTCTCTCGATCCTTTTGCTCTTTGGTCTTCATCCTTGAGATATCGAGGGTGGGGACCACTGGAGAGCCCGGGTGTACTGTTGGGCTTTGTCGTGGGTCGTGAGTTGATATGGGTATTGGTGATGTAACAGCCTTGTTTAACGAGGCGAATTCTTGGTGATCGTCAATAGGCGTGTTTGGGATAGAGACTGCCTTTGATATAGATGAAGGGTAAGTATCATTCGGTTGCGGGTGTCCAAGTGCTATGCCAGCTTCTTGTGATGCGAGTGCAACCTCAGCAAGCCCCTCGGCTTCTTGCTCTTTCCGCATGGCTTCGTACGTTGTCTCTTGATAGAAGAGTACATATGCGCAGGCCATGCCTGGCTTGTCCCCGAAGAAATTCCTTACATAGTGCTTGTCAACCGGCTCAACCATCTCGTCATCGAAGAGGAGCCAGCCGCGATCCTGGGTTTTGATTACGGAAACATAGTGACCATGGTAAGCATTTCCACCGATGTGAACAATCACGGCATAGAGTTCGTACAGTCGGTCAGGGTCCTCCGCATCATCCGTCGTATTGAACATGCGAAGATGATATGGATACACAACTCGATGGAACAACTTCTGTAATCGTGTCATATCCTCGGTATATTGGAATCGTTTCAGATGCAGCGCCAGAATTTTGGGCAACTTCTTGATCTTCATCCGCTTCTCTGCCTCCTGAAGGCCGCCGCAATTGTCGCAATGAAACTTATTCCTTTCACAAAGCATTTCTTCGGCCGAGAACTTCCGTAAACACGACGTCACCGAAGAGTGTTCTTCCAAATCGATGGAAAGATCTAAGAAGGTCTCATCTCGTTGTGATGCTGTCTCGCAAGTCAGGCATTTGGTCTCGGATGTTAAGACGCCCTCAAAGATATCATGAACCCATCCTGTCCCCGGTGATCTCGTTCCGTTAGCTAGACCCATCGCTGTAGCTGCTGATGTGACCGCCGCTTTCATCGAGTGCGTTAGACCATCGTCACTTGGAGGTGGTTCTAACTCCCGCATCCGCTTGGCATTTGCTTCCACGTTGGAGATGACGGCATTGAGGACCAATCCATAAAACTCATGCGCATCCTGGTGCATCGCGGTCCGGAACATCTCATTATCCCTCTTGAAAATCTCCAGAAATCGCTGAGGGCTTAAGACGCCGGTTCGGGATGACGTCGCAATCAGGGCCATAAATATATCCTTCAACGCGGTGAAAGTCGACTCCTCCATGCCATAGGAGCTTGCACTCTCATACGTCAACTCCAATATCGGTCCGGCCATCATCGCATGCTTCTTCTTGTACTCGGGCGAGTCCGGCTTGTCTTCCGGTCTCTGGCCTGGTAGGGCAGGTACCGGTTGGCCAGCATTGATAGCAGCTCTCCGCTTCAAAGCTTCCGCCGCCGAGATGCCCTTCGGTTTCGCTACGGGTGATACCGCAGCACCATTTGGTTGTCTTACGGGCACGGCTATCTTGGGAGGGTGGCCATTCGGGGTATCAAGAGGGGAATGGGGGGGGTACGTGACGACATGTTCTCGAAATGGGATGGAGTAGTATAGAGCTTGAACGATGGAATTGCAGTAACTAAATCAATTAGTTGGATGGATGTACAGCTCGCAGAGAAACAAACCATGTATTTCCGAACTGCATAAACATTAGTTCCTCACTCGATCAAAATAGTTTGCGGGTGATGCATACATTCTCTAAACCAAAAAACTTGTCACTTCCATCCGGTCGTATGGGTCCGGCATGTTGTAACATCTTCAGCAGCGGGGTCATCTCGGGTTCGGGTTCCGCATCTTGGTCTTTCTTCTTCTTATTCGAGGGAGACAGTCCTCCTGAAGTGGAAGCGCCCTAGAATGTTGCCATGTCAGTTTCATGCTCCTTCCCTTGCTTCCCTTGCAGCTCGTCTCGGAGCTCCCATCACTCGACATCTCACGACGCGACAACCACTCCTCGTCGCATGCCGGGCGTGGGAAGGTCTCAGAAGTACTCACACCGGCGCCGGGAAACTTCCTAAATATCCCAGCCATTGTGAATGTTTGGAGCCCTCCTCGGCGGCTCCGAACCGTTCCCTCTCTCTGCGCCGCGGCGTTAGCGACGCAATTGCAATCCGGTGTCGCTCACGCGGGCCTCATTCGAAAGATTCCCCTTCCACATGAAAGAGCCTTGATCGAGATCGAGATCGAGATCGAGATCGAGATCGAGTCCGAGGACTCGAATGGGCGCGGGGGATGAGCTGATGGACGGTCCGCGGGGCGGCTTGCGACGTAGGGAGGCGTGTGGAGGGGAATACGTCGTGGAAATGTTTTCCGCCCAACTCAGGTTGATATTTCGGAGTTAAGGCAACTCGATTGATGACGACGAGGAGATGATGGCGCAGTTCGAGCTGGAAGCATTTGGAGATGGGGGAAGGGAAGATGGTTCGCGGGCGGAGTCCGTCACGATTGGCTGGTGAAGGCTTGCTTCTGGCGCTCGCTCTACATGGGGAAATCTGGGCCGATTACTGTACAGCACTGTCTTCAATCCCTCTCCTGGCGGTTTGTATTTGGGGGGGAGGGAGGGGGGATCTCCTGCGGGCCCGATTTGTCGAAGTCCTGAAAATGGAAAATGGGCTTTCTTGGGGTTGCGGCAAGAGTGGGCACGGCCTGCCTGTCTGTCGCGGTCCAGGCAAGTCAGAGCAAGTCAGAGCAAGTCAGGGCAAGTCAAGGCAAGTCAAGGCAAGTCAAGGCAAGTCGAGGCACGCAGGGGAACGTGCTTACTATAGAAAAGAAAGGGCCTCAGATCGGATCTCTCGAGGGAGGCAGCTAGGTACGAGTCGAGTCGCCTCCACTCCTTCTAGAAAGACGATGGAAAGACGTGGATGGTTGGAACGGCAGCTAATGTACGACGCGCCGGACGAAGGATTCGATGGCGAACGTCGCCAGCTGTGGTATGATAGGACGCAGAAGAGAGAAGCAGAAGAGAGGAGCAGAAAAGAGGACCCTACAGCAGCCCGGACACATACTCGTCCTACCGTTCTCTGTACGACTCCTTTCCCAATTATCTTCAACGCCCTGTGCCCTATGCCCTATGCCCAGTCCCCAATCCCCAATCTCCAATCCCAATCCCCAATCCCAAACCCCAATCCACGCGGGTCCAATTGTGGGGTTGGGACAGTTGACCGTCAACATGGGAGATCAGTAGTCGCTCGTAGTGCCGGGCAGGGTCGTCGCTGGAACCTCTTTCCACCAACCACTGGCCTTGAATCGCGAATCGCTTCGGTTCCCCATCACACCCATCACACCCATCAACATCCCATCAACATCCGTCACAATCCCTGATGCACCAAGATCGACCCAACCTAACCCCTACGGCCCTTCGTATCGAGTCTGGGGATGATCACCACCTCCTCATCGTCATACGTAAGGAGTCCCGTTATCAATGATAAATGCATCCGAACCACCTGTCCTAAGTCCGAACACCCCGGGTCTACGTAAAAGACCAATTCATCATGATGAATAATGAGTAATGAGTAATGAGTACTGAGTAATGAGTAATGAGTAATGAATAATGAATTGCCTCTTCCACGCCGCCGGCTAAATATCCTTTCCGCCTCTCTCCAAGCATACAGTCATCTGATAACACCCACGTGGCGATAATACCATCCACCCCACCTTCCGGTGTACCCCCCACTCTCCCCCCCAAATCTATTAATAATAACCGCGTGACGAAAGAGACTAACTAGCACGGGTTACTTATATGAGGAATTACCTACATAATACATAATACCCGTCCTGCACAGCAGCTATAGCTAGCCAGCCAGCCAGCCAGCCATTAAATGATTTTTCATTTTTATCGACTCTACTCTGATAATGTTCTTCTTATGGAGGAAGGAGGAAGGTGATTAAAATTCCCTTAAATCTCTCCCCACCTACCCCTCCCCTCCCCAATATCCATGAAAATCATGTTACGCGCTTGCTGGCATACAGACGTCCCTAGGTAGCTAGAGACTAGCACGCTAGCTATCCTGGCGTAGCGATTGAACGGGATGAGAAGGAAAGGGAGAGGAAGAAGGGAAGGGAGAAGGAAAGGGAGAGAGAGAGAGGGAGAGGGAGATAGAGAGAGTTTGCGAGTCAGGGATGAGCTCGGGCTGCTTGCATTCAAATTAATATAGTTTATTAGCTATGTATGGTGGCTTTTGAGTTTTGAGGTTGTAAGGTGAGGCGTAGCTTAGGGTAGCTTAGGGTAGGTAGCCTTAGGTTGGCTTGGGTTGGTTGGCTTGGGTTAGGTTAAGGGGTTTTGAGGAAGAATTCGGAGAGCAGGGGGGGGGGGAAGTATTAAGAGAAGCTACTTACTCCTATATCAATGATCAATCAATGTCAATAAGACCGCGCCGTACAAAAGATTCCCAATGCCAGGAGTTCCTATTTCTCCTACTCCTCCTACTCTTTCCCCTAACACTCTTACTTTTTACTCGTACATGACCGTGCTATTTCAGAATATCCAAAACAATAATAATACTAATCTAGTAATAACTCTCTATCCCTTCGAATGAATAAAAAAAAAGTCAACGCCATGCATGCATGCTATGCCCAACCCGATATAGAAAATGCCCATGCGAAAATCCCTCCACCCTCTCCACCCCCTAAAAAAGGAGTATCACCAAAACAAACCCCCCCCCCCCACAGAAATCCCATCGCCGTAATCGTTATTGCAAAGCCCTCAACCTTTTCGTCGCAAACGCAGCACCACACGTCGAGATGGCGCCAATGCACAAACACACCGCAATAGCATTAGGCCCGCCCTTCTCCGCCACCTTATCCACACCCTCCACATCGCCCGCCAGCTCCGGACTCTTGCCCGGCTCCAAGATGGAGAAGATAAGCATCGATAGCATGGTGCCGATGAACTGCGGGATCGTGGTGTAGATATTGAGGATTCCGAAATAGATGCCGGAGAGCTCACCCGTGGAGGAGTGGTTCTCAAGCGCCGAAGGGGAGAAGGGTGAGAGTCCTCCTCCTTTTTCTACATTGCTGGGTGAGAGGGGGCGCTGTGAGGAGAGGGAGGTTGCGGAGGTTGGGGTATAGCGTGGGGGCGAAGACAGTCGATTTACCTCGATCCCGATGAACGCGAAGGGCGCCCAGGATGCCACTGCCCACGATCTAGTCTTCTGTTAGCAAATCTCTAATCTCGGAAGATTTCGGTTCATCTTGAAATCAGGGGCAACACTCACAATCCACAAAAGCCCACTAGAGACGTGGCAAAGCGAAACGAGTGCGCGAAAGGAGCTAGTACCATAGCTGCCGAAAACATCAAGTGGCCGATAAACCAAGCAGAGAGCAGATCCGGTTTGTACTTATTGACTTTGCTGACAATGCCCGCGATGCTAGCTGGTGGACGATGCGTAAACATCTCTTCCTCGGGAGATTTTACAAATAGCGGCAGTAAGAAAGCTCCTACAAACGACACGGCCGAAAAAAGAACCAAAGCCATACTTCCAATCCTCCCAATCTCCCCTAGAGCATCTTTCGAATCCTTCACATCATTAGGAGCATCATATCTAAAATATGTTTCGCCGACCCAAGTTGTGCTATAGAACAGGAATGGAAACCAGCCGATCCAAGACCAGAATTGCGCCCAGCATATGGCTTGGATGCGGGGTGGAAGCGTCATAGTGGTGCGGATTATCTGCCTGAATATTTTCAGGATGTGAATTGGAGAGTTGGCATCTTTGGAGGAGATGAGCACGCGTTCAGTCACGGCCCAGGAGGTGATTCCAACGGCGAAGAGGAGCGCGAATGCGGCTACTAGGATGAGTTGTTTGAATTGAGTGTTCCCCATTGACGGCCCAAATATAGATACCAGATCAAATGTTCCAATCACATATCCTATTAAGTGACCTAGGGCTGCCATCCTGCTCGCTATAACTTGTGTTAGCGAAAGAGAATAAAATAAGGAGAGGCTACTTACCCCATGAAGAACCAGCTTGTTGTTTATGAACGGGTAATGTGTCCGAAATCAAACTTCGACAACTCCATTGCACTATCTTCATTAGCCCTCCAATTCTCCCTCCCATCATTCCCAATTGAAAAACTCACCAGCATTAATCGCAAAATCCACAGCGTAAATCGCTAAAACAGCCAGATAAATCGTACAAGTATCTCGGAACTCCCCCGCCAGCACAAAATGTCCTACAATTTCCTTCGCCCACCCTAGAACCAATAAACACAGTGCAACAATTATAGAACCGATAATCATATATGGCCTTCGTCGGCCATATACTGATTTCGAGCGGTCGGCTATCGCGCCCACCACAGGTGCCATTATGAGCCCCGAAAGTGGACCAGCTACCCAAACGAGTGAGGTGCGGGATTTGGTAAGGCCCAGGGCAAGTAGATACGGAGTACAATCTGCAAATCTATCAATATCGATCCTATCATCCAAGATTTCGGCAGAAGGATACTCTACTCACAAGTCATCTCAATACCCCACGTAAATCTGTCCCCTAAGATCAGCCACTCTCCCTCAGCACAGAAACTCGGGATAAACGTACTGTAGCCCCAGCAGAGAAAATGTCAACAAAGCCATCCTCATAGCCTCCGTCGTCCCCTTCACGCGCGGCTGCCCGGAAAACGTCGCCATCTCTCTTCTCTATCCCGGCCCTCTCCTCAGATCTTTAAGATCGCACAACTCCCACCTCTTATACTCCCCAAGTCGCGCTAATACCACACGGTATTCTATCTCCACATACCCATGCTTTACCCTCGGAATTTGGTTGCAATCGGCTGGGCTATACCGGGCTGTTGGGACCTGGCGGGTGAGCTTGGATTCCTTGTCGCAGAATGCGCTTGGGAAAATATGCTGGATGCTTACTTGGTAAGTTAAGCTACAGAGGTTCTAACAATAATTAAAGAAGAATTGGAATTCAAGAAGTGGTGTTGAGGGAGAGCGGCGGAAGGGATGAAAGAAGCGTTGTTGGTGACAGATGTCCCGAGACTTATTTGGTGTCGGTTATTCTTATACGCCCTGTTTTCAGACATTCCATGATTATTTCAACGGGTTTATATGTTAGGAAATTGGGTTTGCAAGAAATCAATTGTTCTCAATTGGGTATCTAGTATATGTGTACGAAAACAATTTTACAACTGCTCCATTTTCAACTCGAGATCTCTCACCCATCCTTCTACCACTTTCATATTTCCACCGACAACAGTTTCACTGCGTTTCATTGCCTCTTCAACTTTCTCCAATCCTTCACTCCACTTCTTAATCTCCACTGCCATATCAGCTTGTCTCTTTTCAACCTTCTCCAGGCTCTCACTGGCTGTTGCAGCGTCTGCGTGAATAGCTCTTAAAGACCTTAATCTATCAAGCAAAGGAGGAAGTAGTGGTGAAAGATTCTCAATAGTTGAGAGGGTGCCATATAATGCATTGATCTTAGCAACTTGTTCCGAATCCTCTCCATCTTCCGAAGCCACTTCTCCCCCCGCGGCTTTTAACGCATCTTGTGCCGTTTTGGCTGCCTTTTGCGCATCTTCTAGTCGTTCAGCTTCCTGGGTGAGTGTTCGAACACGACGACTGATACTGTCCAGAGATGACGGTGTGGAATCGGATAGGATTGAGAGTTGGCGTGAAAGGGTGTCCAGGGTTGGTAAAATAGCTGTGGGGACCCCATCGACATTCAACGAATTTAAACCCAGTAGCTTTTCTAGAATACTTAATCGACCATCGAAATCAGCGGCCTTAGCAAGAGCGTGGTTTTGCTGATATGTAGGCGCATATGTAACCGTATACGTAGCCGGTTCTCCTGAATTCTGTGCTTTGGGTCCATTGGCGCTGATTCCAGCACCCAGATCCTTTGCAAGTTTTGATTGGGCACTGGTTGCCTGTTCACCCTGACTGAGAGAAATCCCATCAAGAATCTTACTTAATGCCACAATGCCCTCGCCATCAGCCTCTTTCTCCAACTTCACATCCTTCTCTTCCGATTTCCTCTTGCTATATTCCTCCTTTACTTCTTCAATCTCCCTTCTCAATCTTGCAAGCTTCCTCTCGAACCCTTCTTCTTCATCACTAAAATCACCGTACTCTTCCACCCCATCTTCCCTTTGCCGCTGTCGCCTCGTAGATACTTTATACGATTTCCGTTTCGCCGTCACCCGGTCAGAAAAATCTACATCTCGTGCATCTATTTGTGAGGGGGAGAAATGCGAACGAGCTTCATCTGGGTGAAGGCGTGAACGAGAGATTCCGGGAGTATCATCTTCGTCGTCGTCGAAATCTTTGTACGAGGAAGATGTGGATTGCGAATTTGCTCGACCTCTCTAGGAAAGAATTAATCAAGCTGATAAACAGATTGGTAGTGCACATACTGGAGCGGTGGAGTTGTCGTCTGTTAACTCAGGGGTCTCATAGATATCTGGAGCTGAGTCCTATGTAAGAGAAATGATCAGTTAATGATAACTAGAATAGCTTCAAGACATACCAAGTCTGGCAATGCTGCATACTTCCTACTGAGCGCCATCTGAGAAATATCCAGGTTTGTTGCAGAAATCAATGCTTTGGATATCTTCCAGAACAGTACAGGGATTGGCGTTGAAGCGTGATCCATGTCGGATCCCGAAATCAGGTGATACGTGACAATACAAGCCAACCTAACCTATCTAGTAATATATAGACGAATTAGACAGCCTTTGCTGAAGACATACGGAGTATTAATGAATTATTTAGTTGTTCTTTTTGATCTATTAATTCTACACTCTTGTCTAATTTCTTCGTTACGCTGAAGACTAGTTTCATTGTGCAATTGGAATAGTTCACGGAGAGCTTTACAATCCTGACGCGACGCGACCTGCCCGAAACTTCTTTTCAACCTCCGATCCAGATGGCTTTATGCCTCGATGATTCCAACAAAGCCGTTTTACGACGAACAGGCCTTACGAGGAGCCAGGCCCCACTATTGAGGACCATTAGAAACCGCCTTTCAATTGATGGAGATTGTATGGGGCGACAGACATATGGCAACCGCACGGCGGCCGCAGGAAAAGCTACAACCAAGGGATCAGATGAAGAGACTCTGGCACCGTCTATTAAGGATGTCGCTAGCATTCGAAAGGATGAGGAGGATAAGGAGAGTGTTTTTCGACCTCCAGTACACTCCTCAGACGAGGAAAGTCCAGGACGTTCAGCAGATATCATACCAACCGCCTTTTCAGGATCCGCATCGCAATCGAAATTGAAGGTTGGACAGGACACGAGCAAGAAATTGGCTGGGGATAGCTCAACCAGAAAGTCAGGGAGGAAAACAACGGTAGTCTCGAGTAGTCCTGAAAGTCCGAAAAGGATACTCGAAGAGACAAAGCTTGGTGCTGGCATGGCGGATGTATTCGGAAGAGTAGTGAAGAAGAAGAAAGTGACGAAGGGTTATGGGTCGAGCCAATCTACTGCTAAACCCCCCAAAAGCTCCTCTAGTTAGTCCTACATTGTCCCATTTCTTTAGATACAACTAATGTTTTTATAGTGAAGCCTGGAGATTCGCCCGCGAGGCCTGCATTCAAAGTATCTAAAGGTTTTGATGATTCGGATTATGAAAGCTCGCCTCAAAAACCGTTGCCGTTATTCAAGGCCAGTGAGGCACTAGATGAATTAGGCTTTGAAGAATCGCCTCAAAAACCCGCCTTCAAGTCTATTATCGGTCTGGACGATGATCTGGAGTCAGACGAGGAGACACTAAACGACCTACCAGATACTAAGCCAACTAAACGAGGTCGAGGTCGTCCTCCCGGGAAGAAAACTTCACCTGATGAGATGCAAGCTACGCAACGTCCAGATTTCAAGACATATATGGATGAGTTTCAAGAAGAAGACACTGAGATATTGCAAACAAAATATCGTAATGTGCTTGCTGCCGAGACGACGAAGAACGAAGACTCAGTGCAGCAAGGCCCTCGATGTCCTATGTGTAATCAACCGGTGGACAGCGAAGAACTCACGGCTTATGGCGCGATGAATACTCGCCAGCAAGAGAAATTCTGTCGATCTCATCAGAAGAAGACTGCACGGGCCGACTGGGCTTCCAAAGGCTATCCAGAGATTGATTGGAATCGTCTAGAGACACGGCTCGCTAAGCATCATTCGTATATCAAGAAATTGATCAATGGAGCCTCTTGCTATTATCGAGAATTATTAGAAGATGCTGTCAATACAGGAAAGGACCGCTCACTAATGAAGATGACTACGGATCTCACACCTGGCTATTACGGATCCCGAGGACTACGTGTCATGTCCGAGAACATCATGACCAAATTCACCCCAATTCTCAAAAAGAGAGCTCCCATGGATCGCTTAATAGCAGCACGAACTCCAATTGGATTTGTACAGGCTGTTCTGGTGCCAGAAGTCGTTGTATTGCTTATCAGGGAGGATATGGGTGTTGACGTTGATGAAGCAAGGCAGATTCTAAAGGATAGTATTGGAGTAGGAGAATTGGTCCATGAGGAGATTAGAGATGTGGTTGTACAGAAAGTTGCAGATAGCGAAGATGACGACGATGACGAATTGGACTGATGATTTGAGCGTTAGGTATTGCTCGGAGTTGCATTGCATACCAGATGGTTATGTATGATATTGGGGGCTATCTGGGCATTAAAGTGCATTTTGAACGTCCGTTGAGATACCATGTATACTATTCAATGAGATCCAAACCTCATGCTCTAGGAGAACCTCCACTTCACACTTTTAAGAGCTGTATGTTTAGGGTTAGGATTAGGGTTGGAGTTATGGGGTGGAAGGGGGTGTGAGATTGACAGAATTCTAATGCAAATCAACAACAAGTTTTCAAATCCGCCACGACGGTCACGATGGTCACGCTCATGTTGGAGGTCAGGAAGATTAATTGACTCTGAGTATGTTGTTGTACCAGGGAATCAGCTTGCAACGCCATATAACAAAAGCGAACTCTCGGAGAAACCTAGAGCACAATGCCGCCACTGTAGCAAAAGATCCGTGTATATCTAATCTACCTAAGTCCTTGCCAAGGTGTCTCGGACATGACCCTCATATCTCGGAATATATGATGAGAGAAGAAGGAAAAAACGCAAAATATGCAGAATGTGCAAAATACAGTGCCTATCATCCAGCTGAAAAAGATGACGAAATCCATATGATTTTATCAATCTCAGATGTATTCTGACCATGACCGTGACCGAAACAACCCTTCCATAAGGCATAATCCCGAACGCCAAAATGAAATAATACAAAAAAGGTCCACTGTTCATTCACGGTGTAGTCCCTCTCACCATATGAACCTGAATCATCATTCATCCTCCTTGACAGCCGAAGAAAACCTCGCAATTATATTGACCTCCTCACACCCTTCCTTCTCGACCGTCTCTTGCATAACCTTTCCCACGATCGTTACGATAAAACTCGATGTCACCATACTGACACCCGCAAAAGCATAATCTAGCAGACTTTCCACGACCATCATTTTCCGTCAATTGCTGCAGCTCATTGAAAGCCAGCACATCCGGGGCTGTTACGCTGTGAGTTTTGCGGAAAAGTGTGACGCATCGCTTTTGAGGGGACAACAAATCCACGTTCAGGGCGAAGGTCTCGGCTTTGAGTATTCTGGATATGAGACAGAGGAATTTGTACTGCACCCGAGGTCTCTGTGGTTCAGTACTTCTTCTTGGACGTCTATTGTGACCAATTAGTTATCCAAGAAATCATTTTAGTTATTTTAATTCAAGATTCTGGATATTGGTACGAAAGTTGGGCGGATATTAACATAGCATACTTTTACCGATGGGTTCAATGGATAGCCTCTCCAAATTGGCCAACGTAACGAGTGAACTATCCTACTCATCACTAAATCTTGGAGTAAATATGCCAGCAAGACCACTGGGATAAATCATCACTCGCAGACCGTTTTTGGCCAATACTGAGAAGCCGCTACGCCTATCGGTGCATTGCGGGTACGTACCATGCTTTCTCTTGTTCTCCTTTCCCTTCTGTGCCCCATGGACGGCTTCGCTGTCAGCAGCTGAGGGATATCGTAGCCAGGTACGATAAATCCAACCTTGAC
This sequence comes from Chlorociboria aeruginascens, assembly GCA_002276475.2. NCBI lineage: Eukaryota > Fungi > Ascomycota > Leotiomycetes > Helotiales > Chlorociboriaceae > Chlorociboria > Chlorociboria aeruginascens. Next base: position 43,803 of record NCSK02000028.1, on the reverse strand, counting down.
AGCCTCTGGGACAATGTAGTTGACAAATTTAGACGTATCATTCTTGTATCTCATGTAATTAGTCCAGTAGACGAGTCCTCCATATTGTTATTTAAGAGATTGCGGAAGGAGACGGGTGGTAGAGAGAGAAAGAAATGGGATGTTGTATGCCATGGTGCCATATATACAGACCTTTTTTATTTTTTGCGTAACATGTGTTATGAACCAGTGAGTGTGATTTATAAAGAAAATGAACAATGAACCTTACATTTTTAAGCCATAAAAAATTGGCCGAGCTCAAAGATTTGGTCAACGATCTTGTAATTTTCGAGTCCAAGTAGAGATTCGAAAGCCTTTTTCACTTGATAAGTACTTGATATAAGGTCACCACCAAAGGTGGCTTTGGAAGTCCTTCTAAATAGTCTTCAGTGATCCAGATAGAATCTTTGATCAGAACAACTGAATAGCCCACGGAACTAAAAAGTATCATTGATCTTGTATTTTTCGATATTATTCACCGCTTCATTGAATTGATCATCTCCTGGTGGGTGGCCTTATCTCTGTTAGCCTCCGTCAATGGCGCAATACTCCTTAAGTCTCCAACCACATCCTTAGCCTTCCCGAAATACACCTCCTGCAGCAGGTTCCTCATCTTCAGCTCCATATCTTCCACAAGTTTGCCAATGTTAGCAATGTGAGACATATCATCCTCGACTGGAAGATCCGTCTCGATTTGACGGGTCATATTTCCGCTGAGATCCATCTCTCCAAGATTCTCACTGTCAGTCGACAGATGTAAGATCACAGTACTCGTGAGCTTGTAATGTGCTGTACGAGCTCGATCGACTGCTTCAAAGACATGAATCGAGTCCCAAGTACCCTCGCTCTTTCCCGCCGGTGTAGCAACTATCCAAATATCAGCAATGGTCCTCATGTCGCTGAACATGATTTCATGATAGCTAACATAACCCCATCTAAGAAGACCAAACTCACCTTTCTTCAACAACACAACCCCCGCAAACCCATCATCTAAGTTCCAAAAATAAACACTTGAAACACCACCCTCATAATACAACTCCCTATAGACATCAAACGCTTCATTCGCTCTAATCTCAATCTTCCTCACTCTCTCACTTGGCACTGCCCCTTCACCAGCCCCCTCATTATTGCCCTGATCATCTACACCACCACTGCCTGTTCCTCCAAGTGGGCTCTCGAATTCGCCAGACCAGGGCGAGCGGTAGGAATCCCCGTCGCGGTTATAGTCGCAGAGGAGATAATCACGGCCAGTTTTGCTGCAGCGGGCGATAGTTAGGGGTTGGTCGACTGAAGAGAGGAGATCTTCTGTGAGGGAGGGGACTAGGGCGATAAGGGCGTTGAGATGTGTCGAGGTGTGCTTAGGGTCGAGACGACGAAGGAGGTCGCTGGCAAGTGTTAGTATTTCCCTAACTAGTATACCATAATATTTCTCGCCCATTGAAAGAGACATACAGTGCACTATCGAATTGATCGGGTTCTGCCATGGTATCGTGGTGTATGGGAGCTGTTGTCGTTGAGTTAAAGTCGTCAAGCTCAGAGGGGTTGATCGATCTATAGATTTAAGCGATGTCAGCAAATCCTCCCCCTCATTTTCAGTCAAATCTGGCTGGGGTATCCATGGTTTATACCTGCTTCCTTTTCAGGGGTGTAGAGGGATTTATTTAGACAGGTTGGATCTTTCCAAAGCATTTTGCCAGCTAAAGATGACTGGGTCAACATTCAGTTCTATGTCAGCTGCTTCTAAGTATGTCATGTTATACGAGAACTTGATTATGTACGGATAGTAGTTACATAGCTACATCAGGCCAGTCAATCAACAATTTCTCCATGCAACCATGCACCAAAGCGCCATTCCCAAGAAAATGTTAAGAACCCACGCCATATGATACTCCGCATGATCATACAATGCCACTTCCAAGCCGTCAATGCTCTGGTTCGGAACCAGAATCTTCTGCATAACCACCAATTCTCTTTGCTCTCCTATCACGTCTTGATTGGCTGTCAACTCTCTCGTCAGGACCTGGCACGCTTGGATGTTCTTTAACGTATTCCACTCTGAAGGCCAAAGCTTCTTTATCCCACTCCGCGGCCTTGGTATTATATTCAGCCATTGCATCAGCATAGACCTTCTTCTGAGCCTCTGCCATTTCATTGTATGGCTGTTTGACATCCCCAGATGCTTCCTTCCACATTTTGGTGACCATTTTCTTAACTTCATTAGGTATAGGTTTACCCTTACCGGGCCTTCGTCCTTCTTCGCATTTCCTCTTAGCTTCATCCCACTTGTCCTTACTGTACATCCTATAAGGATTGGCATAATTGTTTGCAGGGCGCCATGGTCGATCACCGAGTTTGGTATATATAGCATTCCAAATCTCAATATCGTAGGCTTCCAAACGAGCCTGCTTCGGATCCTTGGGACTCTGAATAGCCTCTGCTTTTCTCTTCAAAGCTGAATCTTTAGGTAATATGAGAGGTTGGGGAATATCTATTGGTCCAATCATTGCTTCGAGTACTTCAGACGCTGCTCTCAAACCAGATATATATGCTCCATGAACAGTGGCTGGGTGTGTGCCGCAGGTGTGTTCACCGGCGAAGAAAAGATTGCCGACGGGCCGTGCCATGACTTCGTAATCATCTGGTCGGAAGTTGGGGCCAGTATAGGAATAGCTTCCACGAGAAAAAGTATCACGACCCCATCGAGTAACAACTGCCTCGATTGGCGTTGGCACGGATGGACCAAAGACACTCGTCAGAACTTTTGTTGCCTCTGCAATGAGCTCATCATCTGGAGTTTTCTCGGTGTAGAATGCTGCGTCACCAGCCATGAGTCCAAGTAATGTAGGAAGACCAGAGGTTTTAGTACAATTGAACCACTGAAAGAATCTACCTCGTTGGGAGAAATAATCTGCTTGTTCTAAGCTGAAACGATTGGCTGGATTACGAAGAGTTCCGAAAATGTCACGATTTTGGTCCCAAAACGGTTCCTTGTAGACCAATATGACCTTGTTTAGAACCCCAAAACCGACCCGCTGAATGGCGCCCATTTTCCATTCTGGTAAAGGTGGCTCGAATTGTATCTCTTGACGCTTGAGAACTCCTAAAGGTATCGTTGACACGATATAGTCAGCCTCGATGGCTTCACCATCTTCGCATTCAATCTTAGAAGGTATATTGGTGTGTTCGTGACTGTACACAATTCGTTTCGCAATGCTCTTTTTCCGAACGCTTAATGGCTGTGGACAGTACAAAAGGCCTCTTGGAACTTGTTGATAGCCTCCAGTGACCATAGTATGCTTGCCTTCCCACTCGTTGCCGGCGTCCAAATCCCACCCACCAAGACTCAACTTGTTGCACGTAATGGCGTTACTATACTCTAAATTCGCCACATGCCAATTGATTAGACGTAGATCAAGGGGGGTGAAATCCACTATCCTAGCATATTGGCGAATTGCTTCGTCGAAAACTGTCCCAAGAGTGGCGTATTTAGAGCTGACCGCACGTTCAAGGTCGAGATCAGATTCTATACCCACGCCTGGTTTTAAAAGCCAACCAATTTCTTTTGCCTTATATGCTGCTGTGTGTACACCTGGAACTCCAGGTTCAAGATGAGGCCTGCCAGTCAGCCTGTCAGAAGACACAGGGATCATCTGTACTTCATCCGCATGTACGGCTGGGTTTAGAGTTGATTGCGGTAGTGTTGTCGAGGAGTCCTCTACTTCACTAATGGTCTTAGTAGTCCTAGGTATCTCTGCACTGGTATCTCTGCCCGTATCTAAGAGGCTTTTGTCACCATCCACCGTTGAATGAGCAGACACCTTGAATTTGTACTCGCTCACGCGGTCAAGAATGTAATTGAAAAGCTTCTCGGCATACTGATCCCGGTTTGTATCTACTGGTCTCCCAGTGGCATCGTATATGGTGGTTTCTGGCCTCAAAGAATGATACGGAAGGGCTAATTGGCCTCTAACAATGATATTTAAAGGGTTGCCACGATCAAATCCCGTGATGATCATCCCACCTAATTCTGCAGTGTGCCGGCTGCCATAGTTGAGTGTGGGATATTTTGATTTCGATGTGAATGCACGAGAATATACTCTTCCGCCAATCCTATCTCTACCTTCCAGAACAATAACCCGTGGCGGGTCTTCACCCATTGCGTGGAAGCTGTCTTGAAATTGAGAGACTAAGCCTTCTATTTGCCTAGCACAGCCCAGACCAGCCATTCCAGCTCCAATAACAGCAATTGTTCTCTGTTTCCGCTTCCCAGGACGAGATTTCTTGGTTTCTCTGCTGGCACCAATATGTTCAAGGCAGCCATAATTTATATATCCGCGACGTGCTAGCCATTCATGACAAATTCGTGCCACATCGAACCAACGAACATCTTTGGCGCATCCAATGGCTTCGTCTCGCATGACACCAATCATAGGATTTCTGGTCCAGAGTCTTAAAATGCCATTTCTGATATTTAAATAATTCGTTACTTGTGAGTGGCTAAGATGACTGCGCAACAAAGCGTGTTCTTCTGGATGCAGGCTGTAAGGATTGAGACGTGATGATTCTGCTGCTGCAATACATTGTCTTGCATACTCTGAAGGTGCTATATCAGTTGGTATCGAGACTTTAGGGCGTACGTCGTATGTTTGTCGGCTCCCATTCTGAGATATCGATTTTGTCGGTTCCCTCGAGCTAGCAGGAGGGGATGTGCCTTTGCTGGATACAGAAGATAATGCAGATGAATTATCATCGTGGTCTGTAATCATTGACGAGGCAAGTGAGTCGCGAGCGCTTTCAGGTCTGAGGTACATGCTGCTATCCGAGGCATGTTTGGAAGGACGCCCTGGTCTATAGTGGGATCAAAGATCAATATATGAAACATTTCTAAAGCAATCACTCAAGACGCGTGACAAAAATTGAGTCTCTGAGATAGAGAGATACATACTGCTTATAGCCACCAGGTGTTGACTTTGTACCTGAAGACTTAGAACGAGATCCCATTTGAGTGTGTGGCTTCTTTGGAAGTACTCGACCGCCTGTTGAATCAACAATAATGGTATAAGCTGGTTCTTCAATTGTCATAACAGGTTCTTCATAGTTTGACACCACACATGGTGTCGATTGGTTCCCATCGAGATGTGGAGACTCGAATATTGCAAATTGGGAATCCAATTCTTGCAACCCCATCAACATATCATCAGGTTGAGGTATCTGAGCGTCCATCGTCGCTGCCATGTCTGAAACCTTAAGTCTTGTGACTTCAGGAGACGACTTCGAGATATATGAATGGTCGTCGGGGTCGAGATCAGCAATAGCGCTCGAGTGCTGTCCCATTGATTATCACTCATCCACGAACCAACCGCCCAAAGCTCATCGATACTTTGTTCAATCGACCTTTAATAGTCTAGTAAAATACATTAGTGGGCGCTGATAGATCTCAAAAGACATATATGTACTACCACGTGGAATGGAATCTCACCTGTCGCATCCAGGATCCATGAAAGTCTCCCGCCGAACCCTACTATGGACCCTCGCCCAGAATATCAAGTCGTCTGACGGTCTCTAGGTGAGCTCAGACTATTCAAAAGTCTGTAGGTTGTGATTCGGGTGGTACAAATAAATATCAGATTCTTATTGAAATGATCGGCTCGAGATGCGATCCAACCCGAAAGGGATCACGTGTATGGAGATTAGTTGCAATCCTGACGAGGACAACCCAACGTCGCGTTAGGGTGAGGCTGCAATTAATTCTCTTATCGAAGGACTATTTGCATTGTTCAACAGGGTCAGAGGAGGCACGTCAAATTTCATGACTTTACTACATTGTTACAAGTCAACATTGCGGATACCTCTAGATTATCTACTATGGTTTCTTTCAAAAGATCTACACAGAGGCTCCAATCTGAACGCTACTCCTTCCCAGAGACCTTTTCTCAATAGCCACATCCATCATTCTATTTCCATTAATTATTGATGTTGTGCAGATGATTATTTGTTTTCGTGCTACGAATTTCAATTAGACTTTGTAGACAGAAAGGTGACGGGAGTGAACATACCTTCTTCCTTCTTAGCGATGAATCGCAATGCTGCAATTTCTGTAAATGTTATTCCTCCCAAGAAGACAACAAAAACCATCTTCTTCTCGCCGCTACTAGTGAGCAAGGCTCTGGCTTTGACTGCCTTATCTTCGCCCTTTTGTACCTCGTCAAACGTCTGTCCCCGAACATGCTTGACTGGTTCATCAAAGCCACGCCAACCCTGCGAGGCCCCTCCCATTCCGGTTGCATGGTTTGCATTACCTCCACGAGTAATTGAGGCTAAATATTGTTTCTGCAATATGCATTGAACGAGGCGCACAGACAGAGGCGCATAACCACTGTATACATAGGCAATGTCGTTAGGGTCTTGTTCATTAACCTCATCGACGATTAATCGAAGCTGTTTGCGTAAATAGGTGTAGTTGGTCTTGGTTCCAGTATTGACACTAGATCCGCTCATGGGAATCATCGATGCCATCGGAGATGTACGGGATAGAAGCAATTGAAGTTTCTCGAGGGCATCTAGTGTAAGCAGATGTTGATAACCATAGCCTTGCAGGATCATCCTCTTGAAGTTTTCAAGTTCTCGAGGTTTTATGCCGCCCGAAATACATGACTCCAAACACAAAAGTCGAAGGACCTCGGAGAGAGGTGCTTCTCGAGCGATGAGCTCTTCAATCGCATCGTGCTGTGATGAAGGGTCCGCTCCCGCGGCGATATTTTGTTGAACTTCAAGCAATTTACTGAACTGATCCGTTCGTGTATGCTTCAGAATCTCTTCTGCAAGTCCCGTATGTATCTTCAAACTTTGTTGCTCAGCTTGATATCCAGGGAGTTTGTTGACGAACTCTCGCAATTCTGCCGTATTCTTGGTCCCATGCCTACTGTCATAGTCAGTCTGAAGACGTCGCGCGACTTTATTCAGTAAATTGCCCACTATTGCAAAATTCGTATCTCTCAGCTGATCGTACAGTTTATCCGACGAATCGAGTTGGATTTTCCGCTTTCTTAACTGCGTTGGAGTTCCTACAGCTTTCTGGGATCCTTGGGCAGGTTGGGGTGCGGCGCCCACAATCGAGGAATCCACGTCGGCCTGGTTATGTTCAATACCAACAACTTCATCAATCAATCCCTCATAGGTCAATTGCGTGAGCAATGGAGTAGCATAGTCGACTTCTCGATCGACCACGATTAAGCTTTCGATCGTATTGCTTGGCGTTAGTCCAAGTTTGTTGCTTTCAGTCGTATCTTCACCAGCGATCAATTCTTGTCGCATTCGCGCAAGTAAATCTGCGAGTTTCTTCGCGTTATCCCCCTTCCCAGTAATCCGAGGAAATAAGCCATGCTTCTGCTGTATTAGCATTAGAGCACGTGCTAACAAAAAGGTAGGCGTTGGATCTTTTCGCAAATATAAATCTCCAAAAGACTCGTCCAATTCAAGAGACAACAGATCATTCTCGAGTGGGATGAAATACAAGGGAAACTCTGCAATATTCGTGTCACCCAGGACGCCGGCCTCTTCGAGAATCTTCTCTGAGACAAGAGTCCGTCGAGGTACCCAGAATACAGAAAATTCATGGCCTGTTTGGCTCTCTCGTTGCATGCGCCTAATATGATCTGGATGTTGTCAGCACATAACGTTAAGATCTTCTAGCACATATTGTAAATCGAAAGAGACACTATTAAGCTGCCGTCGAAGAATAAAATTCTCTGATTTAGGGCTCAAGACTGACTAAGTAGAGTGGGAGAAGTCGTCTACAGAGTCTACTTTTAGAGCCCATGTGGGTATGAGAACAAACACTATGTGAATCTTCACATACCAGCTATTGACTGAGCGTGCCTCGCAGTCTCTCCTCGAGCAATAAAAACCACATTTCTCTGGCTGACATCCGCATTTCCATTTTCCAGGAAGAACACCTTGTCAACACCATGATCCTGAAGCGTCGAGAACTTGACGAATATTCCCAATGGCCCAGCGAGACTTTTCTCAATCACCAGATTTTTCTTCCCCCGAACCTGCGGTGTGATTGTTTAGCTACCCCTCACGCTTTCTCGGGGACTGGTGGACCTTACTTACGCCCTGTAATAAGTACAAAAGGTCCTTTCTGGCTTTGTCCTTGATCAGGTCGGTACCAAACCCAACATGAGGAGCCATAATGAGCTCTACATGGGAGCCGATGGTGATCACAGTCTTTTGAGATGTGACCGGATGAGATGCGAGAGATCAGGTCAGGCTTGAAACGAGCTGTTGCACAAGCGAGAGCCGCGAAACCTAAATTTCCAACGTTCAGCCTCGTCAACATTCAATGACTCAGAAACTTCGAATTACTGCAACATAACCTAGAAAAGTCCCGTCTAAGTGGGAACAGGTGAATGAAGGTCATTCCCTTGCCGTTCTTCAGATCTGCGAGATCATTCAGCCTTCTGCAGACTGCGAATTTTTCTCAATTACAATTAGGATCGAGCTCTCGAAACTTCTCAAACTCTGTAGTACGGAAGCACGACGACTTAGACATGGCACCAAAGACTCCCAAATTTGAGTTGAAGACTCCCAAGGGAACGAAGGATTGTGAGTCCATATTGCGCATCTTTTTGGCATAAAGATCAAAATTTGGGAGAAAATTACTCACGCTCTATAGGGGAGGGAAAAGATATGGTCATTAGAGACAAGATCTTTTCTACTATCACCGAAGTCTTCAAGCGTCACGGCGCAGTTACAATCGACACCCCCGTTTTCGAACTTAAGGAGATTCTATCTGGCAAATATGGCGAGGACAGTAAACTCATCTACGACCTTGCAGACCAAGGAGGTGAAATATGTTCTCTACGATATGATTTGACTGTCCCATTTGCAAGATGGTTGGCCATGAATAGAGATATTCAAAATATCAAGCGCTACCACATTGCGAAAGTCTACCGACGAGATCAACCAGCCATGACAAAAGGACGGATGCGAGAATTCTACCAATGCGATTTCGATATTGCAGGTACGTACGATGCTATGCTTCCAGATGCGGAGATTGTGCGTATTACGACCGAGGTCTTTGAGGGCTTGGGCTGGAATGGACGATATACCATCAAACTCAACCACCGAAAAATATTAGATGGAATTTTTGAAGTCTGTGGCGTACCAACAGAAAAGATTCGCACAATCTCCTCGGCTGTTGATAAGTTGGACAAGCTGCCATGGACTGAAGTCCGCAAAGAGATGACTGAAGAAAAGGGGCTTGCGGAAGAAATCGCGGATAAGATTGGAGAATATGTAGTTCTGAAGGGACAGACTGATCTGCTCACTCGATTACAAGCGGATGAAAAATTAATGGCCAATGAATCTATGAAAGCAGGTTTGGCAGATATGGAACTCCTATTAAGTTACCTTGAGTCTTTCAATGCTCTGGAGAACGTCTCTTTCGACTTATCTCTAGCACGGGGTCTTGATTATTACACTGGTCTCATTTATGAGGTTGTTACAGAAGGTTCGGCCCCTCTTGCAACAACCTCAGAAGCCGCTGGAGCACCACCGAAGCCTTCCAAGAGGCCATCTAAAAATCCTGGAGACGACGCCGATGAGGATCGCTCGTCGGATCCAAGCGTCGGAGTTGGTAGTGTTGCGGCTGGTGGTCGCTATGATAACCTGGTGGGCATGTTCTCCGGAAAAAACCAAATCCCTTGTGTCGGTATTTCCTTTGGCGTTGATAGAATATTTTCCATCACCAAAGCTAGAATGGAGGCGGAAAAGAATGAACAGGTCCGAAATAATGAGGTGGATGTCTTTGTCATGGCATTTGGTGGGAAGGGCTTCACAGGTCTCCTGAAGGAGAGGATGGCGATATGTGCCACTTTGTGGGAGGCCGGAATCAAGGTAAGCTCACTCATTTGTTATGCTTAGTGTCTATATTAATATAATTCCAGGCCGAGTTTCTTTATAAAGTCAAGCCAAAGTTACCGAATCAATTCAAAGCTGCGGAAGTAAACGGTGTACCCATTGCGATTGTTATTGGGGAGGATGAGATGGCTCAAGGAAAAGTTAAGATCAAGGAGATGGGACTTAGAGATGGCCATCCCGAAAAGGAGGGCGTTCTTGTAAACCTGGCAGATTTGGTACCCGAAGTCAGAACACGCATGAAGCGAATCGCCAACCTGGAAAGTCTAGCACAGCAAGCCGAAGGATTAAAAGTCGTTCATGGAATTAGGGGAGACCCAGAGAAAACAGGTGAAGAGGCGACGAAGTCTGTTGAAGAGACTCCTAAGCCTGCTGAAGCGGCACAAGATGCGATAGTCATAGGCACTAACCCAGCTTTATAATGAAGACCGACAATATCAAGCCAGAGCATCAAGATTAAGTAGCACACTGGAAAGTATACGTACCCTCCGATTCTTTCCGGATCTATTCGAGACGACGGGAGAAAATGATAGGATCGCTACTGTACATTTCTACCTTGGCGGTTCACAAGCACAAGGGCTCACATCATAAAAGTGCATGTGAACTAAAATCCGACATTATTGATAGATTGATCGATATCAAGAAACCATACCAATATTCAGGCTCTTGGGACCGTACAGTGCAGTACATACAAAAATAGACTCCTCAATGCCTTAAGGATGCCAAAGATGTGACCGTAGAAGCGAAAGTCTCAACCCCTTTCTACCATGTTTGGTGCAACACCCTCCATGCCACTGTTCTATAAACCACATGCCCGATCTCCCTTCCCACCTTTGACCAACTCGGTGTCCCTGCAACTGCGACTGTGCGCACAGTCGACTGTATTGGTGCAAGGAGGATCCAAACGCCGCACCACCTGTCCCTGCATGTGGTTATGGATCTGCCCTGCCTCAAGCCGTCAATGCATCTGTTTCGAAACGAGCTTTCTCGCCTCCCTATTGGATGCACATCTCATAAGGATGGATGTTACTTGTATACTACTGTAATGCAAGCCCTTGTGGCACGCGGAAATCTGAGAGCGGTATCGATAGCAAGGGGCCCAGGGGTAAAAAGTAAAGATTTTTCTTTGGACAGTAGCAAGGCATGGAACGATGGATCTCACTGCATTGCGTCCGTCGCTTTCCGTATATAATGGATGAGCGGTCTGAAGGGATGATTTCTTGCTCTTTGACTTTCATTCGCGTTCTGTGCTTTGTCGTGGTGATTTACATATACTCTATATGCTTCGGGTTTATTTGTAGCACGGAAAGTTTTCGGGCTTGTACACACAACCTTCGCTCAATTCTCAACTTCACTTTCACTTTCACTTTCGCTGTCATTTTCACTCTCACTTTTCTATTAAAAGCAAACAAAGTCTGCTTTTGACAGCACATCATTGTCTCGGAAGTCTACGATACACTGAGATCCGTGTCGGCAAGCTGCAGATTCCCCTCGTCACCAAATACAGATCCCTTCGACGCCAAACAGAATATCTCTCGAAACGACAGTATAGGTATTTTATGCTTGTGAGAAAGCAACATATTCACCATGGGCCGTTTGATTCCTCTGCTTCTGCAGCCACAACTAGCATCTGATCCACTACCTACCTTCCAGGCTTCTCTATCAACCAACTCCACCACCCCGCCAAACGTCCCACCAAAATCTATACTTCGACCTGTGCCCGTCACTGCACTTATACTCCTCCCATACACACGACAAGAGTGGAAGAAAGTCATGGAGGCAATCAAGTCCCTATATCTAGGGAGAAAATACAGAGATTGTTCCGCCCGGTGTATCCAAATCCTCGACAGCATGACTGATCCCGTAAGTCAATATAAGTAAGCATCCCTCAATTGGTCTTAACAAACAACCAGTATCGAATCCACCCATTATACTCCACCTACCTTTGCTTCTTTGCCGCCACCTGTCTAGAACTCACCGCTCGTTCCTTCCACAACAATTCAGCCTCCAAGATCCCCATGCTTCAGAAGTCGCTCACATATTACAACAAGGCAGAATCCTACATCGAATACGCAACTTTCTCCTCCGATCCCACTATTCTGAACATGTCAAAGTTACTCTCGGGGTCAAGTTCATTGTCTCCTCGGTCTCCCAGTACTCGCTCCTCCATCGACTCTGTATTCTCAGAGTCCTCATCTTATTCCACGTCGCCCACATTCTCAACCAGCTCCACCGACTCCCAAGACCTCAAATGCCAAGGTCCAAACCGATCTGAAACCATGAGACCTCAACCTCTCAAAATCAAGAAAAGTGTATCCTTCACTCCCGAGGTAGCGACCTGGGGCACAGAAACCAAGCCTCAAAGTCTAGAACGACCCACAACGCCTGAGACAGAAATGGACGAAGGGAGTTCGCTCCTCGACGCCTTCCCCCTCCCACCTTCATCCCCCTCCTCTCCTCTACCAACCTTCCCAACAAGAACCTACAGCTCACCTCCTCCTCCTCCAGCCAATAATTCCCTCACGCGATCCCTAACCCTCTACTCCAGCGACCTCTCCTCGCTGCGCACCCAAATACACACGCACTGCGCCTCCGTCACCCACCTCATAACCTCCATCCTGGAACCCCAGAACCCGCCACTCGCTTCAAGCTCCGATTTCTCGCACCACCCCGCATCCAGCGGCTGGGAGGGCGTTGATAAAGACGCGGTCAAGAAGATGCAGCTACAGAACCGCATTGAGAGATTGAGGAAACAAGGCTGGAAGCGGGAGAGGTTTTGTGGCGAGAGGTATAGGGTGCTCTGTGAGCGCGCGTTGGGGGACTTGGTTCCGAGGGAGTGAAATTTGAGTTGGTTAGGTTTGGTTACGAGGGGGGTTAGGAAGGGGAAAAAAAGGAAAATGGCGTTTTGGTCGATTGTTTTTAATATATGATGGGTATGGATGACGAGGTGTATTTGCCCTTTTTTTTTTTTCTTTTTTTTTTTTCTTCAAGTTTTCCATTCTCTCTACTTGAATTGTACGAGTTCTGGGTTCCGGTGTAGGAATACCTCGGCGTTCCGCTTGGATCTGCTATGGTGTTGGTCACAGCGCCGAGGTTTCAGGAAGTTACTAGGGAAATGTATGAATCACGAATCACGGAACATGTACAAATACAAGACGAAATATCATAAATGCAAACTTAAGCATTCCTTTTAATCCCATCCATTCCATTTCAGATCTTCTGAATACCAGCCAAGTCCACATAATCCCAGGACGATGGAGACTATCTAAGGGAAGAGGACATAAATTGAACAAAAGCGAAATGCGTATTCCATTCATTGCATTTCGGGTATCGACAAATAAGGAAACCCACACTCACTCGCATCTCTCGCTCCTTTAACCCTGACCTTCACCTGAGTGTTTCTTCGATGCATGTTCTCGTGCTTCCTTCTCTACTTGCAACGCATGTTCTGCCTCCTTTATTTCTCGAACCTTGGCAAGGACCACCTCTCTGAAAATAGCCCCCTTTGCAATGCTGCTCAGAGATTTCTTCTCTCTAGTATCCGATCCGCTGGAGATGCTGGCAGAGAATGACGGTTTGGGAGCTTCCCCAGAGAGGGCAGATCCCGCAGCAGCATGAGCATTTGCAGGAACGTCGGCTTCACCCGGACCTACATCCATATCATCTTCTTGCATCTTGAGAGCTTCGATTCGGTTGGCGAGTTTGACAATTTCGATACCGCGGCGGAGACGGGCTTTGGCCATATAGGCTTTGATCTCGGGCAACAAATTGTGATCTGTTGCATTCTCACCGCTGAGCCAGGAGTGAGAAAGAGCTTGCTGTAGGTGGGTCAGTTATTTGTCTTCAGACGAAATTCAAGTCCTTGACTTACCTTGCTTGTTGATCTGTCGTCGGCATTAGGTTGTAGCAAATTTCCAATGAAATCCTTGGCATCATCGCTGACATCTTTCCAGTACCGTTCATGGAAAATGACTCGGGAATTGTTGCATTCATCAATGAGATCTTGGAGATTCTCGCTTCGGAAAGGGGAATATCCGCAGAGAAGAGTATATGTAATGACACCGAGTGACCACATGTCTACCGGCTTTCCATGACCCTTCTTAAGCATCACCTCGGGTGCCGCGTATCCAAATGATCCGGCCATTGTCGTGAGCACTTCGTCTTTGGAGTCGAGCATCTTCGCGATACCAAAATCGGCGAGAACAAGGTCGGAGTGAGGGTCACGAGTAAGATAGAGTAAATTTTCGGGTTTGAGATCTACATATGTTAATGAAGCTTATGACCAACTCGTGCCTAGGAACTTGCCTCTATGGACAACATTATTATTATGCAAATAGTCGACGGCTTCAAGTACTTGTCGAATGGTTTGTGAAGCATCCTTCTCTGTAAACTTTCCTTGCTCGCAAATACGATCAAACAGTTCTCCTCCCGTTGCTAGTTGGGTGACGATGTAGTACTTATCCTATGACCCACTTGTAAGTTCATATCTCCGGAGGGAGGGCGTAACTTACTCTCGACTCGAACCAATCTACGAACTTGACAATATGAGGATGTTTCATGCTTTTCAACATTGAAAGCTCATCGTAGACCATTTGCTCATTGCCTTTAACATTCTTTTTAAGGATAATCTTCACGGCGACCTTCCCCGTCGGACCATCAGCCTCTCTGACAATTCCATAAGTACCGGCGCCCAGAGTCCGGCTCATACGATACCGTGATCTGCCAGCTGGTCAGCAGAATCTCCAGGTCGCAGAAAAGGGGTCCTACTTCTTGTCGTAGCTGTCGGGCTGGCCGTGAAGCTTGTTCAACATATTGGATACTGGATAGGTGGAAGCACGCCTGATTAGCAGTCTGGTTTTATGAAGGGCTCTAGGTATGGATCTAGAGAACGTCCTGCGTCCTCGAGGGTTGGGCTTGCGATGTTTTCATTCAATGCGAGGGAATAGGTGGGAATGAAGAGATGTTGGTAGGGGGCCGATGAAGAGGGCTGAGAATGACAGGCGCGGGTACGGGTACGGGCAAACTTACAACTACTCATCGTTCCTGCCAAAGGTGCCAAGTTGGGGGCACAACTTAATACAATTGAAGTGTGTCTTGGGTTCGCAATTCCCGAGCCTTCGCGACTTTATGTAGGGAAGTTTGCAGAGTTGCCCAGGCACGGCTGATGTTGGGTTGGTCTGCCTTTACTTGGAGCACAAGCTGATAGTGGGGGCACAGCCTTGGGGCGATAGGCGGGGCTCTTGTCGAGAGTGAGAGAGAGAGTGAGGGAGTGGTGCACAATAGAAAAGAAGATGCAATCAATCAACTCAGTAATGGATCTGGACAGATAGCAGACAGATATAACAGGGAGTATGGGAGGGGAGGAGGGAGGAGGGAGGACTCAAGATGGGCAGCAAAGGCAGAGCAAGCGAAGGCTGAGCGATGGGCGTCTTCACAACAGCCCAAACTCCGTGCCTTACATCACAGGCTTCAACTTCAGCCCAGCGAGACAAGGAGCTGTGGGAGGTCACGTGCAAGGGAGGGGCTTTCCATGACAGTGGCATTCTATTTCGAGTTCGAGGTCAACGTAGCCTATCGATAAGCTCTGTGCCTAAACCCTATCGTTACCCAAGGCACGACACAGAATACCTACCTTACCTACTCTCCGCACATAACGTAAGGTACCATCTCCTTACATCCACGCCTGGTCCAGGAATCCTGCCATCCATATCCCGCCCCTTGTCATATCCCAAGACGAACTTCATCTGTCTCAGCAACATCCACCCACGTCAAACCCAGAGCGTGGACGTGGACGAAGGGAGAATATAATGGCAGCATTTGCAACCAAAAGGCTCCAGAAGGAGCTTTCAAAAGTAGGCACCAACCGATTTATCCCCCCTCTACATACCCGTACCTAATACCATATCCGCAGATCCACGATGTGCTCCCACCAGGGATAACGCTTGTTTCCGCCGAGGGGTTCCAAGAATGGCTTTTGGACATCCGGGTCCTGGACGACAACCTATTGTACAAGGACAAGATCTTCCGATTGAAGTTCAAATTCTCTTCTTCTTATCCTATTGGTATGTCGCCCGTCCTTCATTTCAGCGGTGGTAAATTCGTCACTGGAGGAGGTTGTTAAGACTAACTTCTACCTAATATATAGAACCCCCCGAAGTAACCTTCACCAAAGAGTCCAATCGCGAAATACCCATGCATCCACATATCTATTCCAACGGCATAATCTGTCTAGATCTGCTCGGCACACAGGGCTGGAGTCCGGTCCAAAACGTCGAGAGTATCTGTATGAGTCTCCAGAGTATGTTGACGGGAAACAGCAAGAATGAGCGGCCAGAAGGAGATGAGATGTTCGTCGCCAATAATAGACGAAGACCTAGGGATATCGATTTCTTATATCATGATGATGGGGTTTGAGTTCCGCGGGAAGGGGATGGGCCATGAGAGATTTTGGACAGATTAAGGAGGCGTTCGGGCTATGACATACCGTATGAAGGCTCAGCGAGTCTTGTGAAAAGCGATTGCTGGAGAGGGTTTTTGAGTTTGGCATCTTAGCATGGCGTTGCGCGGTCCACTCGATTTTAACGATTCGAGTAAGCGTTCATTATAGGAGTTGGGCACGAGCATACAATCTCAATTTCCCCTTCGAGTTTTGATTGTTTAAGATTATGAGCGTGGTTAGAGTATCTTTATTCCCGTACCCGCCGCTTGTTCCATAAAAAACTGCTTCACTGGCACCAAAGCATTTACGGCCCTCAAGCCAATACTTCTTAGTGGCACCAATGGTCCACTCTCTACAGCATACAGCTTATGTAGCTTATCCACTACTCCAAGCAACATATTATTCGCTGCATATCTCTCGGCATTGTACGGTTCTAGAGAAAGACGAGCCCCGATATCCTGACCATGCGTAACAGCGTACTCGATTGTCTTCGCCAGACTTTCCACATCCCCCTGGCCTTGGTTTAGACCCTGGCCGGCGAGGGGATGGATAGTGTGAGCCGCATCTCCAACGAGAGCTATACGCTCACCGATGTAGGTATCCGCATGCCGCATCTTCAACGGAAACGAAGCAATGCTAGCTTCTTGTACCCCAATAACTTGTTGAGGAACTTTCCGTACATCAAAATTTGTATGCTGCGACCTCCACGCCAATTCATCCGATTGGCCCGACTCCTGCGTATGCATAAATGCCAAATCAACAGTCGAAAGACGAAACGCCGCATTAACCATAGCAATAAAATCTTTAGGGGATAAAGTCTTCAAATGCGCCGCCAAAGTCGGAGTTGTCGACCAGACCAGCGTCGCAAGATTTCCCGGCAAGGGAAGCAAAGCCACTGGTCCCGTAGGCAGGAATCTCTGATATGCCGTCTTCCTCAAGGGCTCTAATTCCCCACCAAGCTCCAAGGTAGCGACCACTCCAACCCTTCCATAATCCCAACCCCTAGATTCAATCCCCGCAAAAGCCCTCACAGGACTATTTCCCCCGTCAGCACCAACCAGCAATCTAGCAGCCAATTTATTTCCCCCATCTAACTCCACAATTGGCCAACTCCTCAAATCCACGTCCTCAGTCTCTTCTCCCAATATAATATCTCCCACCTTCGTCCCATCGAACATCTGCACTCCTCCTAACTTCTCAATCCTTTTCAGCAGCCCAGACATCAAATTGAGATTCTCATTCATATAGGCGATGGTCTTTCCCTGCTCTCCAGTCGGCCAATCGAATTCTATTCTCGCATCAGAAACCCCATCCCAAACCTGCATTTCTTCATAGCTTTGCACTCTTTCTCGATCAATATATTCCCAGGCTCCTATATCTTGCAGAAAATTCACGGATGAGGGTGTGAGTGAACTGCAGCGGTTTGAAAAGTGCGTGGGTGGAAGATGCCATGACCGTGTTTTACTGAGGTCCTGACTTTCTATTAACGCGACCTTAAGATTGGCTGTCGCGGATGAGGAGCCTGTTGGTAGTCATATTAGCTTTGAGGTTATGGAAATAATAATGAAAACCTTACGCAGTGCTGCTAGTAGACTTAGACCGGCCGGTCCACCTCCTACGCAGACTACATCGTAGATCTCTGGGTTGCTGGCCGGGGTTGCATAACTCCTTCGTTGCTGGCCTAATTGACGGCTGCAACTGTGGCATATATAATCGCTTAGGTTCCGGGCACGAAGAACTGCTGTGAGCGGTTTCATAATGAATGGTGCGTTGAGGGAGACGAAGCAAGACGAGCTAGAAATACCTTTCCTGGTCCCATTTAGAGATGCGAGATTAGGACTGGTCACGTGTCAAATAGAGAAAGGACTTGATAAGCCACAAAAATCCATTGTGCAATCTCTTATTGTCAAAGTACGTATGTGTTATTCAATTGCTCAGATTCAGAAGCTGAAATATTGCAGGAAAGGACAGCTCAGTGAGGAATGACCACAAGAGCGCCCGACAAGGAATAAGCAGCAGCAACCAAGCGTTTCAAGAACTCTTGGTTCTGGGAGATCTTACCCCTGACCCTTCGCCATTCCACTTATCCATCCAACCAGTAATCTTAGGCTATGCCACAATGTACCACCATGCCGCTATGCAAATGCAATAAATGTTAAGGAAAGAAGTATAATAGGGTGATGACTTAATGCCTGCACCGACGCCCTTATGGCTCGACGAATGAGGACAAGTGATAAGCCAGACCGTCAGATCAAGGATCAAGCTAAAATTCCCAGTCGTCATCGTCTTCGATAGACTCGATGGCCCAATTGAACTTCTCTCGGAGCGTCTTGGAGAAGAACTTTTCGATTGGGACGCTGAATTTTTTGGCGAAAACAACTGTGAGACGTGGATCAATGTAGTTCTAGGATGGTTAGCAGAGGCCTCCCTTCGTGGCACGCGTTGCTTACAATCTTACTAGTACCGAGTGCAACTTCCTTGTTGCCCTCGCGATCCTCAGCTTGAAGAGCCATGGTTGCAATTCGCTCGTCAATTTTCTTGATATTAGCCTCGTACTTCTCAACAGATGGCCCTTTACCCTCAGCTTCAATCTTCTTTGACTTGTTCTCCTTCTTATACTTTTTTTCAAGATCATCCGCAGCCGACAAACGATCGGTAAGCTCTTTGGCCTTCATTTCTTTCTGACCATCAGCAAGAAGTTTCTCATTTTCCTTCTGGAACTTCTTCTCGATCTTTGTGCGAAGCTCCTGGACGAGAAAGGCTTGATGCTCAAGGATCCAAGCCTCATCGAGGTCTTCATCTAATGCAAACCATTCGGCACCCTTCTTCTTCTTCTGTTTCGGGTCAACATCTAAGATCATTTGCTTAGTGCGCCATTTTTGGTACTTAAGTCCTTTCATCTACACCAAATATTAGCTCAGACGTCATAATTTAATCATAGATAATCGACTGACTCGGTCTCCCATTTTCTCCATCTGGGCTTCGTGAGTAGCACCAACTGTGCGCTTGTGATTACATAGAATAGCCACCTTCCGGTTACAGTCGTTGTAAAGTTTAACTTTCTCTTGGATAGAGATATTACTTGACTTAAGCTCTTTCAAAAGGGTCGACATGGTGAAAGAAGCATTGTAGGTACGGAAGACTTTAGCACTAAGGCCTTGCATATAATTGGTGAGATGCTTGTTCAGTTGGCCAGTCTACAGGAGTTAGCGAAGTGAAACTATAAGCTAGGTTCTCACTTACATTAAGACGATCGAAGATATCATCACCAGCTTTCTTGGGTGATTTCTTGAAGATTTTCAGGTTCTTGAAGACTTGAGGGTCAACTGTAACTTCGTCATAGAAGCGAATACTATCTTTTCCAAGAAAGTCGAAAATGACAGTATTGGGTGGCTTCAGCGTGACATGTTCGTACTTCAAGGAGCAGCATCCAACAGTTTCGGCTTCGTTTTCAGTATCCTTTTCATTGCCAGCACGCAAAGCAAACTTGTCGATCAAGTAAACAGCAGTAGCTCGTTGACGATCGGCCATCAATTCGGCATGGAGGTCCTTTTCATAATCTTTCCGAATTCGATCAATATGTTTCTTTAATTCTCGTGCTTTTTCGAATTTCTTAAAATCACTTTGGCCTTTGATACTGCTCTTCGCTGCTAGCATAACATACTTGTACGCACCGTTGATGTTTTCTTGCCACATAGCAAGCCAAGTAGCCTTGTTGTCATGTTGGATTGCCTTCCACTTATGACCAGCTGGTGGGGGCGGAACCGTAGCTTCCTTCCCAATGTTGATGGTTATCTGCTCAGGCAAGACCCTCTTTTTGACTCTCCCAGTCTTTGGATGTTCACCACGACCACGGAACAATCCTGGAGGTTCAACTCTGAAGTTGCCAACTTGTTCTCTACGTCCATCCCATAGGCAGTGCGTATATGGTGCCTCGGCTTCATCCTTTGCTGCCTTCTCAGCCTTCTTTTCTGCAGTCGACCGTGCCTTTCGTTCTGTACTCTTCCCATCATAGTAGTTGAATATAGGCTTAAAATCTAATTTAGAGAACTCCTTGATCGCAATCTTGTTGCCATCCTTATCCTTCGCTCCACCAGTGTTCTTTACCGATTCTGTGAAATCAGCGAAGAAGTTCTTCTGAAACGTTGGGTTTTCAACGTTGTGCGCGGAGTTTAACATGGCACCGAAAAAGCCTGCAATCTCCTCAGATTCTTGTGAAAGAGTAACTGGGGTCCCATCATAAACCAACTTGACATTCTTCGGAAGTGGCTCATATTCTGGGGGAAAGACGACGCCTGAATGTTGTAATTTCTCCCATTTGACGCTGTCATCTTCCTTCTTTGGAGCATCCCACCATCGATAAATCTCTTCTACTTCTTCGCTCTCTTCCTTCTTAGCCTTGACCTTCTTCACAGGAGAAGCAGCTTCGACTTTGACTTTGCCATTAACTTTTCCATTGATTTTCTTTGCGGATGTCTTCTTTGCCAGAGGAGCATCAGAATCCGACTCGTCTTTCTTCACGCCGTTGGCCTTTTTGGCAGAGGAATTAGTGCCATTGGATTTGCGCTTGGTCTTCGGCTTGACATCTTCGCTATCTGATTCTTCTTTCTTGGCAGCCTTTTTCGACGTAGTTTTTGCCTTGCTTTCCTTAGCACGGATAGCCTTAGCTTCTTTCTCGGCCTTTTTTTCAATAGCAATCTTCTGTTTGGAAAGCTTTTCTGTGAGAGGTTCGTCATCGGACTCTGCGCCAAATGATATTTCTGTGGCCTTAGGTGGTAATCTGATGTGTTTCTTCGCCAGAGGCACGTCATCATCCGAGTCTGATTGCACAGCTTTCTTAGAAGTTTTTTGACGTTTCGCCTTTTTTTCCGTCAGTCTAGTGATCGAAAAAGTGAACAATTTTTAACTGTAGTAATCCAGGAATTGGGAGTATGGGAAGGAAATGTAGGATGGAATCGGGGCATACCAATGGCACAGCATCACTATCTTCATCGCTGCCATCGACATTGTAGTTCACGGTCTTCCCAGTGCTGATTCGTGCTTTACGCTTGGATGTTCCATTTGTGACCGGCTCGTCAAGGTCCATATCATCATCGAGTACTGGGCCATTGCGAACCGAGACACCAGCTGGATCGTATTTCGTCTTTGCTCCAGCCTTGTCCATGCTATTATCAACCTCCTTCGAGATATGGGCCTCGGAAACTGAATTGTAAAGATTAGTAGAGATCTTGAATTTTGGATGTTGAAAGGCAAAAGAACGGTAGTGCCCGAAGCCGGGTTTTTTTAGTCTGTGGTTTCAAGAGCCCTCGAGAATGGAGCGTACTCACCACGTCCACGACCATTCTCCGTGACTAAAGGCATATCGTCGTCAGAGTCAGAAGACATTTTGAAAGGAAATCGCGGGAATGAAGGAAGTGTTGAAGGTAGAGGTCTGTGGTCGGGAGTAAAGCGAGGGTAGGAGCTGAGTGGCCGTTAGTTAGTCAATCGTACGTGTTGGTTAGACGCGAATAAAATGATTAGGAATGCCTTTGAGCGCGCCAAATAGTAGAAAAGACCGAGCTTTGCGGAGCGACAGATTGGAATAGCTTAATTAGAGAAAACCGAGGAGGAATGAAGTGTCTTACGAACATATAGAAAGTTGATTTTTTGGGGGATTTTGCCTTTTTTAATACTCGCAGGTCTCCCGACGCTGACGCTCTCCCTATTGGCTCAAGTATGATTAGGTAAGCGCAAGGCAAGCTTGTCGACAGGTTTGACGACCTCAAAGCACCCGAAAGTCCGACTGTAACTCAACAATCAATTGATCTCGAAGCCTCCTCCCGGTCAATTGAGCCTCATTAATCCTCGGCTCGATATCCTTCACTCTGTCGATCAAGATGTTGTCAAGGGCTGCCCGACCGGCTCTACGGGCTGGCGCTGCAGCGACTGCTCGGTAAGATCACCTCCTGTTAAAGAAGAGCATGGCGAAGCTTCGGAAAGGTCAAAATGATATATGGGATTTTGCAGTATTACTGAAGGGACTAACAAAGTGGGTTTATAGTTCCGCTACTCCGAATGCCGCCACCTTCGCGACCCTTCGTGAGATCGAGGATAGACTGAAGTCCATTCGTAATATCGAGAAAATTACCAACACAATGAAGATCGTTGCATCCACCAAGCTCAATCGAGCACAACGTGCTATGACTGAATCTCGAAAGTACGGTCAAACTTCAAACACGGTGTTCGAGCAAGCCGAGACGAAGCCGTTGGAAGGTGACGACAAGAAGACCTTGATTGTTGTGGCTAGCTCAGACAAGGGGCTTTGTGGTGGTATCCATTCGGGATTGACCAAGCGCGTCCGGAAAATGCTCCTTGATACACCAAATGCCGATATCGTTGTACTCGGGGAGAAGTGCAAGGCACAACTCAGTAGATCTAGCTCCAAGAACATCGTGTTGAACTTTGCTGCTGTTGGAAAGGATATCCCAACATTCTCAGACGCCCAAGCAATTGCCGACCAGATTGTTCTTCTACCAACAGACTATTCGTCGATACAGATTGTCTACAACAAATTCATCAATGCTCAAAGTTACGAGGCCACCCCAATCGAGGCCTATTCGGAGGAAGCTATTCTCAGCTCTCGTAAGTGATACATAATCCTCCATGATTCAAAAGCGTCACTAACAAACTGATGAAGCGAACTTCTCTGCTTTCGAGATCGATGATGAGGTCCTTGCTAACCTCCGCGAGTACTCTCTTGCCAACTCTCTGTTCTGGGCTCTAGCTGAAGGTCACGCCTGTGAACAATCTGCTCGTCGTAATGCTATGGATGTATGTAGCTTCTTCAAGTTTTACGGCCAACTCCACGCTAACATCATATAGAACGCTTCCAAGAACGCTGGTGATATGATCAACAGATACCAAATTCTCTTCAACAGAACCCGTCAAGCTGTCATTACTGGTGAATTGGTTGAAATTATTACTGGTGCAGCTGCCTCAGAAGAATAGAGGGGTTGTCAATATGTAGTCTAGCCATTGGGTCATTGGACCAAATAGAATATATTCCCTTTGTGTACAGTGCATGAAAAACTTAAGCTGTTCGAAGAGCATATTTATTTTTTTATCTTACCAAGCTCAGCATGGTTTGTAATTTCCTATGATCATTGTATACTAATCTAGAGGTCCTTAGCTAGTGCGAGAAACCATAGAATCTAGGCTCTTGCCCAACTCTGTTATTAATAAAAATAATAATAATAATAAAATGAACTTCCGGCTAATAGATTTCGGAGTTAACCCAGCTCAGCCCGTAATATTTGATTCCTCAAGTGCTCGGGTTTCGAATATTCCTAGATCCCAGTTTGCATCCAAAATGGTAGAATACGGCAGAAGAAGCGTTGAGGAATGTTACTTACTATCATTTAAACTTAGCATGAAACTATTAAATGCTAGGTCACGCAAAAGGTCTATAAAGTGGACTTTATTGAGGCATCATATTTATTTCGGAAATATGTTGTTTCTGCCTAGTAGGTTCCCATCATTGGTAGGCTTTGAGAACTAATTTTTAAGTAGGTGGTTCTTTTCTTATATTGTTTTTTGTAAGATTACTTAAAGCCTTTCTCTCAGTCAGATTCATTTCTTCAATTTCAGCTTTTACATAACATCTATCAATCTTTAACTCTTCTCATCACCCTTCTTCAGAAGGAGCATTTTACTCGTTAGTACTGATAGCATTCTAACCATCATGACCCCTGCTACAAAGATCCCTAGCTTTATATCACCGATGCACAAACATATACACCTAATAAAATGGAGGAAGAGTTGCGGAGCGCATCATAAAACACTGGGTGAGAGGCATGGATAGGAGTTCTGCAAAACTCGGAAATGTGGTCAATGTTGGTGTGCCCGTCAACCCAGTACGCTCAGTGTTTGGGGAGTAATCTGATGGAAAGTTATGTTAGCCGCATGATGTTCAATATAAAAAAGCCTTATGTGGAGCCTCAATTATTCATATGCAATTGGGAGGTTTATAACAGTTCGTGCTTCCACGCACAGAAAAGACTTCTTATCCTGATGCAACGGTGAAACGTCTGAGCACCACATATAGGAATAGTTGAGAGGGAATTACTTCTCTCTACACCAGAGTTTGTTTATTCATGGGCTACAAAGAAGAAAGAGTCTGGGATTGACACTCATTATAAGTACAGAGTGGATCGAATAGTTAAATTACATCAACGTCCACTCCTCCATCTCTGAATTTAGACCCGAGAGCCCAGATGCACTGCAGTTGCCAATGTGTGAGAACTAATTACACATTGGACTCACTGAACCGTTGTCGTCCTCACGGCTTTGTATACGAAAGACTAATAGCAATTGGACAATAAATGTCATTTGTAAAATTTCGCTTTCAACAACAAAGTTCCAAAGCTTTATCATTATCAGTTACACAATTGAACTCATTGCTACATGTCTAGTCATAAACAGCACAGAATGAATATTGCTAACTTTTTATGTCTACTATTGTTTGATTCACCATATTCTAAATAAGGGCGATATCGTTCATAAGCCAAAAACAAACACCACTCGTTTGAGAGGCCATTCACTCCCCTATTTGCATTAACGAACATGCCTACCGCCTTCTAATGAAGCAACTTTGTTGGTTGTAGATTGACGGTGTAATAAACAGGAAAACGGAAAGTAGAAAACGGAAATGGAAACAATACAAGCATAGACCTAATGGAGAAAGAACATTCCCAGCTCAAAATAAGCAGATCACCCCTTCCCATCTCTTCCCCTATTGCCAGCAACCCCCCCCTCCCCCTCCTCGCCCCCTATTTGCTTTTCGGAAAACAATATAATGCGCCGGATTCTCACTGCTTCTCCTCAACTGTAAAGCGAAATGAAGAAAGGGGTTGGGATTCTTAAACGAAGATGGAAATAAGTTATGATCTTAAATCTGAAATTGTGTTCCCCATAGAATTCAAACGCATATTCACTCCCCTATTTCAAACCCGAAATATCTTTTGCATCAAATTCAAACGCGCATTCACTCCTCTATCTCAAGCCCTATTCGTAGTTCCGGTATCGGCTCTACAAAAGCTGTGAATCATACTCCTTTTCATTCACATTCTGGGTATCTTTGTAAAGTCCCAACCCTCTGACCCAATCAATCCTCTTCTTTCCTTCAACAAACAACATGCCCGGCACTAAATTCTAACCCCAACAAAGCGTTGATAAATGCAATAGATTCTCTTTCTTCATTGGAGTACCTGTTGCGACTACAGCAGCAATTATCAGGGGGATTTTTACTCAACTTTTGCGCACCCCCCCGCACACTCAAAATACCGCCACTCCATTCTTGAGTCACACTGCTCCAAGCTACAACGGAATTCGATCTTCACACAAACATCGACCCGCACTTCAGTTCCTTCAATTTCTTTTTTCTTTTTTTTTGCGGTGCTCACAGCTTTCAACCCCTTTTCAATTCCGAGCGCATAGTAGTACACGTGTACACACATACACTCTTTGGTAGCACAGGCAAGTAGGAGCCACCCCCTTCACTCTATCCTATCATAGACATATTCCTGCCCCTTTTCGCGAAAAGTATTCTCTTCTTGCAATTGTCGGTCTATTCACGCCTGCCTCGCTTAATCCTTTGACCTTGACCCCTATTCTTAAGCGTCCTATTCTCTTCAACTCCACCAACACCTCAAATTGAGTAACAACATTCCCCTTCATCATAGCTTATCCCCCAGAACACCCACCCAATTTGCTTTGGATAGACAACGCCTAGTCACAAATCCAACCCCCCACCCCCCTATTTCTTAGCGAGGCCTCTTTGGCTATTGTCGCGAGAACAATTGATTCAAGCGTCAATAGACTCTGAACGCCCCCTTTTACAACGTACAGATATGCTCCCTATCTACCTCGGCCTGCTCCTACCTCTATGTATTCCCTTGATCCTCGGAGCACTCCTTTTCCACAATACCAATAGCCCCTAATCTCTTTAACTAGTCCTCACCCTTCTACACTTACCAACCTTTATACACATCTACATATAACGCAACTAATTTCTTCTCCAACTCATAGCGACACCGATATCTGAACGAACCTATTAGATCGAGATACCCTTCCGATAAAGACGACAATAGCATAAGGTAGTGAAAAGAACAATCTCTCGGCACACTTTAAGAGAACAGCATCAGCATCAGGACCCGTCCACTGATCCGAGTAAGCCCACGGGCTCGATCCAACACAACATCTCAGAGTTGTCCATCGCTAGAGTATGCTTTGACACAGGCACAATATCGCCCCTTATTCGGTATGTTCAGAATAACTTTTTATGTTTTCGAAGAATCTTTAAGACTTGTGCCATTGAAGTTTAGCGAATAGAGCTGGAGTCCAGGGAAACATTCGAAAACCTCGTAGCTAGTGCACACAAGGTGTCGGGCCAACTCGCAACAGTAGGGACAAATTTTATGACTAAATCATATGGTCATATATCTCCTGAAGGGTCTGACGAGTTCTAACATCCTCCGAGAATCCTACTACCAGCAAAAAAAAATCATCCGAAAATCTTTGTCGCTTCTTCACTCAATCCCCATAATCGTGGTCACAATCCCGCCCGTCATCCCAGGAGACAACGTCTCAACTTCTGATTAAAGCGATTGATCGATTCATTGGGTTCATAGCCCAAACACTGCTTCTGACTCCCCTGAGCTCATCTCCTATTGAATCTGTGTCTACCGTCTATTTTTTTGATTTTTTAATTTTTTTTTTTCATTCCACCAGCCTACTATTTTACGTTCCCCCATAATCAAAAGTTCATTGTATACTGCGAGGCTTCCTCTTAAGCATCTAGTCAAACAAGTGTTTGTTTAGAGCTAAGCTCAAGATCTTCCCAACAACTCAGTCGTGGTTTCCACAAACCTCTGATTCACACATTTCGAGTGAATCATACTAGTAAAGTTGTCAAAGGAGTTGACCCCTGGGAATATAAAAAGAAACTTTTCTTTCTAGTTCACAATCTTCCAGACAACGTCGACATGCCCGAAAGTCTAGCTAACATTCCCTTTGATAAATCGACTAGCTAATGTTGGAAACACACTCAAGGACTCAACAACGCAAGACAAACAAGAAGCAATTATGTGTGTCAAAGAATTCATTGGCTACCCCTGTGGCCATTGCTCCGTACCTATGCTCATAAAATGTCCTCTCGCACTCTCCAATGATAATTTTCCTCAATGCGCATTTCCTGCTGAACGCGCTATTCCTATAAATGAATACTGCCATGGATGTAATAGGATCACTTGGAACTGGGAAGTTTTGAAGGAGGAAGAGGAGCATCGACAAAGACATTTGAAGGGTCAATGTGACTGCACGATTATTTTTGATGGTGAAATCAGGGACAGGAAAGAATTCAAGCCGCCTACGGAGCCAAAGGAAAGGCACTTGAGACCTCGTCCTAGTAAAGGAAAGGGTCGAGATCGCGACTTCGGACTCGGAGAATATGCTGGATTTGGAGGGGGGAGACACAATGGATCAGCTGTTGGACAGCGCAGTTCTGGAGTCGGAGGTAAAGGTCCCGGAAGTTTGAAGAGCGCTGCATCAAGCTTTCATCAATGGCAGGGAGTAAGCGCAGATTACGACGAAGATGGATATAGTGATGGCCCAAATCAGCACGTACATGTGGAAGAGGCAGCTAGGAGTGCGATCAACTCACCACAAAACAACTATTTGGAGGCGAAGGCTCATCAAGATACCGTCAATCAAGACAGTTTTCAGCAAGGTAGCGACTTGGAGCAAGAAATTCTCCAAGACAATTTCACCGACTTCCAGGAAAGCTTGCATCAGAGCGACGTTCACCATGGGAATTATCAGCAAGTCGATTTCAACGAAGACCGTCCTCACGCCTTCAAAAAAGATTTCCAACAAGTATCTTCAAACAGAGAACAGTTGATGATGGCAGTCCAACTTGGAGCGCCAATGAAATGGTATCCCCAAGGTATGGACCAAGGAGAATACGATATTCTGACAACACGTCAAGTTGCATCCTTTTCTCCAAAGGCCCAATCCGAGCCAACCATGAAAACTGAGTTCCCAGGAGAGTCAACCTATATTAGAGAAATGGAAGGCAGTCAGGAAATGAAGGAAAGTAAAGAGGCCGAGAGCCAGGAAAGCCAGGAACCAATTGAGGTACAGCAACAGCCCACGGTAGTTAGCAGTTCTATGGGACAGAAGTCTAGCTTATAAGCTTTTCTGTAAGTACAATCACGAGCATGAAACGGAGCATCTGTGGGGAATATGCTAACTTAGCATGAAGTTTATACAACATACACAAGAAAATGAGCTAAGAGAAATAAGCTTTGTACAACTCGATAAACAGATCTCTCGATTTTATCTATCCACCTCACCAAACACTAGCAATATGAGTTAGTACTTGATGCGAAAATTCTAGCGATCAGAACATGACTTACCTAAATCCATCGTACCGATAATGGCCACCGCATCGGCTAAGAGATGGCCCCTCGAAATCTGATCAAACCCTCCGAGATGCGCAAAGCCTGGTGCTCTGATCTTGCAGCGGTATGGTCTCTCACTTCCATCGCTGACAACAAACACCCCCATCTCACCCTTTGGTGCCTCGATGGCCGAATACGTCTCTCCAGGCGGTACAGTGTATCCTTTGGTGAACAGCAAGAAGTGGTGGATTAAAGCCTCCATGTTCTCCTTCATTGCCGCTCGTGGCGGTGGGGAGATCTTGTAGTCCTCTACTCGGATTGGTCCAGGGGGCATCTTATTCAGACATTGGTGGATAATTCGAAGCGATTGTCTGAACTCTTCCATTCGACAAAGGTATCTGTCATAGCAATCGCCATTGACGCCTACAGGTACGTCGAATTCAACTTGATCATAGGCATCATACGGCTGACTCTTTCTGATATCCCAGGGCACACCAGATCCTCGAAGCATGACACCAGTGAAGGAATAATTCAAGGCATCAGCCGCAGAGACAACGCCAATACCTTTCGTTCTACCAATCCAAATACGATTATCAGTGAGTAGTTCTTCGGTCTCGTCGATCCGGTCTCCAAATTGGGTAGCCCATTGATAGATATCATCAAGGAGACCAACTGGAATATCTTGGTGGACTCCACCGGGTCTGACGTAGGCTGCATGGAGACGAGCCCCTGACACTCTTTCATAGAATTCCTACGATGATTTAGCCTTATACATAGATAATAGATTTATTCAACACCTACCATCAACTTCTCACGTTCCTCAAATCCCCATAGAAAAGGTGTAAGTGCACCAACATCCATTGCGTGAGACAGGATAGACATTAGATGGTTTAAAATTCTAGTAATCTCTCCAAACAATGTTCGAATCCACTTAGCACGCTCTGGAATTTCAATGTTCAAGAGTTTCTCCACCGCTAATGAGAAACATTGTTCATTTGTCATCATAGAAACGTAATCCAATCGGTCGAAATATGGTAAGGCTTGTAGGTATGTCTTATATTCTATCAACTTCTCCGTGCCACGATGCAGAAGTCCCACATGAGGATCTGATCGAACAATCTCCTCTCCATTAAGCTCCAGAATCAAACGTAATACACCGTGAGCGGCAGGGTGCTGGGGGCCGAAATTGACAGTGTAGTGACGAATCTTCCTATTCTCAACAGCTTCGCTATCCAAATTTGAGTCGGGGGTAATGTTCATATGCTGAGGGTCTTCTGGGTTTGTGGGGTGCCCAAACAGCTCATCTGTAGGAATCAATTTCGTGCCCTCGTATTGCTCCGCATATCGTCGAGGTTGAACGGCAGAAAATGCTCGTGTCGAAGTTTGCGGTGTTGATGATTTCGACAGTGCGGGTCGCAAACAGAGGCGTTTGGCATTGCGGCCGGCCAGCCGGGTAATTGATGCTGCCATTGCAGTCACAGACAGTATCCTGGACGTTGTGACCAGAATTCAAGCTTTCTGCAGTGAATTGGGGAGAGAAGAGCAGTGGGTTTGGCTTTGGAGTTGTCGTCTATAATAAGAATGAGTTGACCTTCCATGCTTTTCGCCTAAGGTATCAAGGTAGGAGTAATGGAATTATGGAGCTCCTCATTGGCCAATTTTTACCCGGCGCTATGCGCTTAGGCCGCCGCTGCTACATGTAGTGTCATCCCTGTCAGAAGCAGAATCGTCTGAAATTTATTGCGACTTTCATTTCCTCACTGAAGAACCCCCGCCATTTCCAACTCGTTTTGGTCAAGAATGCCTGCTCCCTCGCGCGTATATACTCGCCATGCAACTCAGCATGAGATTGATCAGCGGAAGGTATAAAATACCGTATTGTATCCTTACAAGGACAATATCTAACGTCCTAACAGATTGTGGGGGTAAACCTAGAAACAGTCACAAATGTGACCTCCACAGATTTTCCATACCACTGGCCTCGTGAAGACCATGACTGGGATATACAGAAGTTCAGGGATAATTTTCTGGTCAACTTCCACCACAACAAGCCGTACGATTCCTCATTCTCCCTCATTGGTCTCGACGCCTCTGTCGCCAATGCCTTCCGCCGAATCTTAATCGCAGAAATTCCCTCTCTCGCAATCGAATACGTCTTCGTATACAACAATACCTCCATAATCCAAGACGAAGTCCTCGCCCACCGGCTAGGTCTTATTCCTTTCCGAGCCAACCAAGAACACCTCTTAAATCATTTAAAGTGGTTCCCGAAGCCTGATGTGGACGTGGGCGAAAATCAACCAAAACCTGGCCAAGCACATGATCGCAACACCATCATTCTGACTCTAAATATTAAATGTACTCGGAATAGAGATGCTGCAAAAGGAGAGACGGACCCATTGAAGGCTTACCATAATGCGCACGTTTATGCCAGAGATATCAAATTCAAACCTTTTGGTTCCCAATCCAAGTATTTTAGCGGTGAGGATGCAGTTGTGCCTACCAATCCTGATATCTTGGTTGCGAAATTGAGGCCTGGACAATGTATCGATGTTGAGATGCATGCGATCAAGGGAGTGGGAAGTGATCACGCGAAATTCTCCCCAGTCGCTCCAGCTTCGTACCGACTCTTACCAACTATTACCATCACCGAGCCTATCTTAGGGAAGGACGCTGAGAAATTTGCGAGATGTTTTCCAGAAGGGGTGATTGAGTTAGAGAAGGTTACAGCGGAGGAGGCTTCGACAATCGGGAGCGGGTACGAAGGTCATGAGGGAGAGAGGAAGGCCGTCGTGAAAGATGCAATGAAGGATACTGTTAGTAGGGAGTGTTTAAGACATGATGAATTCAATAAGAAAGTCAAATTGGGAAGGATACGAGACCATTTTATCTTCTCGGTAGAGAGTGTTGGTCAATGGCGGAGCGATGAGATGTTCCTTGAGGCAGTCAAGCTTCTAAAGGTCAAGTGTCAAGCTATGAAGAAGTGCTTGCACGAGCCTCAGCAAAAATAAATAGACCAGGAATATGCTTTTTATCTGATTGAGCATTGGGGGGCGGGGAAAAGGGAGGGGGTCTGGGTCTGGCGTTGATGGCTTAGTGATTCATATCTAACTAGAGTTGCATGTGAAAAGCAATCCCCTCATTATCTCATGTCTCGTAAGCTCATTTGCCCCGCTCATAGTCATCCATCCATCATGTCCCAGATCAGCTATTACCTGAATATTCCCTGACTATGTGATTCTAAGACTCTGTGATATGCCCATTTTATTTTATACCGGCAGCATCAAACTTTCTCAAAAACTTTAGTTTGTACCTGAAGTTTACTCTACCCAATGAGGGGTCCGACACTCCAATCTCATCGCCATCAGCAAGAAGCTCACCAATCTTCTTCACCAGATTGAGTCGAGTAGTCTTTTCCAAGCTTGGTGGACTTTGCATGTACAAAGTTCGCGCCTCGGAACGAATAGATGGTTTCTTCAATTGTGCTTCCGGTTTCGCAGCTAAAGATTCGATAAATTCCTGCAGCGTAAAGTTCGGATCAACGTCTAATTTTTGTGCAAGATTACCACAGACAGGACAGTCGTCTTTTTTCTCGTGCATGAATGTGTACGTGTAAATGCCTGCGTCGCCGCTATATTGCATATAGTTAAGTGTATCTCCAAGATATGGGTTTGTTCCACTAGCAATCTTGAAGGCTTCGTTGCAACAACTTGCAGCGATGATTGCATTTGTTGATGCTATGGCCGGAATGATGTTTTTGACCACACCCTGAGTAAGGGAATAGGTGACGCCTGGAATATTAAACTCTTCCGCTCGAGCAAGGGCTTTCTGGAAGAGCCAAGTGATATGCTCTGGATCATCGTTGTCTAGTTTGGGGAATGGGTTCTCTTGTTCCCAGGCTATGATGTGAGCCCATTCAATGCAGTGCTCTGGCTGGCGTGGAATTGTTGCGAGGGTGCATAAGGGAACCGCAGCTCTTGGAGCGTGCATATCCAATTGACATTCGATGCAAGAGGTCATGGTAGGGATGATAACACGAGATTGGCCCTTGAATCCTGAATAACGTTAGCGTTCTGCAAAAGGTACGGGACGGACAGTCAATACCTTCGGTGCCTCCGTCTATCAGTGGTTTCAGACTTTCTGGATTTTCTTCATCAACCATATCAACCAGGGTAGAGTTAATCCAGCGCCGAGCCTCAATACTATCCAGACCACATACAACAATATTAAACATCATGTAGAATGCCTCATCTTTGTCTTGAATTTTGCAATTATGTGGTGTTATTGAGACCCCCTTTACTCTCTTTTCGACGAATCTTGCGGCAACTTCTGCTTTCGATTTCCCAACATCGCTCTGCCGAAAAAGGAACTGGCGGTTGAGGTTCGAAACATCGATGGTGTCTACGGGGATTAATTATCAGAGCTCCAACTGTGGATCTTTTCAACTCACCCATATCTATGACGTGGATATTCTTGAAGCCAGACAGAGCTAGATTCTTAAGAATTTCGCAACCAAGGCCTCCTGCTCCACTGTGCAGACATTAGCAATCGATGTATGCGGCCGATATCGAGGTGCTAACATGACTCTGATATTATATATTAGCATAGAATCTTTTCCAGGTAAGATAAGCTCTACCTACAGAACACTCATTGTCTCCATTCTGGTCGCAGCTTCTTCACTTGTTTCGAAATCCGGAGCCGTAAAAGGCCCAGGATTTCGTCGAACATTGTCCAAATAGGCCCTACAAAGTGTTAAGATTCGTTACAAACCTATGAAAGTAGAACATACCATCTTGATTTCTGTGCGCCAACTGGCTCAGTCATTGAAGAAACCATGATTGGGTGCGACATCTTGAGGTGTAAAATAAAAAAGTTTTGGATCTGTTTGTCAAAGAGCTGGTGGAGGTTGATGGTGCTCTTATCGATGACTTGCATAAAATTTAAGCGCTATCATAAGCGCGCAACCTCTTCAGCCTTCCACCTTCTCCCAAATACTTCCCTGATGTAGCTATGGAGGGTCTTCTCACACCCGTGAGTACTTCCTTCACAGCTGGTCATGAAAGTGTGGAAGAGGCTTTGATCGAAGTCCAACACCCACTCAAAACCACCTCGAAGTCAGCCAGCCATATATCATCGCCTACTGAAGTCTTGGAGATTCTACGGAGTGAACCAAATTATGATACTTTAATTCTGATACTGCGGTATCTCAGGAATGATAATATCGATTTTAATATACTATCTCCTAGTCCCAAATCAGCACAAATTGTCCATGTACTGGTGTCAGATATTCTTCCCAGTTATTGGACTGTTCTTCAAGCGCAACAAAGTGACAACCTGTCGAAATCAAGGAATTCAAACCGGCCCAAGAAGTCTGGCGATCTCGACTTGTTTCTATGGTGTCTTCGAAGTGTAGCAGGTTTGAATGCTATTTTATTAAGTCTAAAACAATATATTCAGCAGTCAAAAGAAAACAAGAAAACTGTGGGCGGCTCGAACACACCCGAGCTTCTCAACATATTATTGGGGGCTCTGACAGCCTCACTTGCTGGGGACCAGTTTGTAAAAAACATATGGGCTACTATCTCGATGAATGATGACCCCCCAACCAAGCAGAAGGCCGTCTGGCAGGAATTCCTTGGACTAGTTGGAAGTGGAAAGATTATCGGAGTTGCTGCGGAAGCGGAAGACGTCATCAATGAACTCAGTAAGAGTATTGGAGAGAAGTTCTGGATTTCCAATGGCATCTCGTATAGTACTTGGTTGGGACGCAATATCATAAACTGGCTGAGAAATATTCCAACTACAGAAACTGCTTGGAAAAGCTGTGGCGAGCTTCTGAGTAAATCCCTACGTCTTGGTTATACAGGTAATAGCACTATCTAGGTCGGTCGGATTCTAGGCTAACTCAGTCACAGAAACCATTTTGAAAGAGATCCTAAAGTCTCTCCTACAGAACCAAGAATATGCACCAAAATTCGTCAAGCTTCTCTGTTATCTTCAAAGTTTTGAACAGCGGAATTTCTTGTATGGTATCCTGAAAGTTCTTTCAACAGATCATCTATCATCGATAATTACCACCGAGGATGATTCTCATTGGTGGCAATCGGATGCGAATATTGTCGGAGCCGCCGCGCGGGTGGTCAGTATCTTACTAGCTGGTGAAGCACCGAGAAAGTCTCAATTGATCACCTGGCTGACTAGTTCCTCTGGAGCTGGCGTGGGTGATGGCGTCGCGATTCGACGTGCAGCTGTTATAGCCCTTTCCGAAGACAAAAATGACTTGGAAACGGTCCTTGAAAATAGTTTACAGCAATTTGGGGATCAATTGTATATTAGGCATACCCCTACCTTACAACAAGAAGGTATGGATTTTACAGTCATAAAAAAACCTGGTCTTGTTCTAACTTTATACTCAAGTTCATGCACAAGTGCTTCTTCTTTCTGCGGGTTTACTCCACAGAATAGCACCGCTCCGGCTCAAAGTTATTATGAGGTCGGGGTCACACCTCAATGTAATCTCGAATAGATTAGGGGCATCATCCTTCCGAGCTCGTTTCTTAGGTATGGTTGTGGGCGAAGCCCTTTCTAGCCTTGTCGATGAAGGAGATAAGAAGATGGATTTTAAAATGGAAGAAATGAGCACTCCTGAAGCAAAATGGTACAAAAGCCTGGTAAATATTTTTGATACTGTGGGCTCACTCGATCCTCTTAAGTCAGGCGTTCCTGCCGAAGTCTCACAAAAGCCGCAACCTCGAGCTTCAAAGCCGGTAAAGAAGCCTGAAACCTCGGTTGGCTCTACGATTATTGCAATTGAGGAATTGGATGATGACTATAAAGAGGGTACCGAATCTGAAGATGATGGACTCGTCGCCTATGAAAAACCGGATTCTGATGCGGACGATTCCGACGATGATCCAACATTGGTCACTCGAAATAAGCCTACGGCACCAGTCTACATTCGAGACTTAATTAGCTATCTGAGGGATACAGAGAATTATGATAAGCAGAAGCTTGCATTGACAACTGCTGCACCTCTCATTCGGCGAAAAGCAAATTTTGGCACTGAAGTCAGTGCCCATGCTGAAGAATTGGCAACGCTTTTGGTAGGACTCCAAGATAAATACGATATCGCCGATTTTCAAGATATGCGATTACAAGGAATGATTGCCATTCTTATCGCCCAACCTTTAGAAATGGGACAATGGTTCTCTAAAACCTTCTTCGATGGGGATTACTCAATCTCTCAGAGAGCAGTAGTTCTTACAACACTGGGTCTTGGAGCTCGAGAGCTAGGAGGCCTCGGGGCAGAAGATGTTAACCTGTCTAAAACTAAACGTCTACCTTCCTCGACCTCCTTCCCATCCAAGACTCTGCCCTCAAGCATGCACAAACTATACGCCCCACAAGATACCACCCTTGATAAACTCTCAACCCACTTATCTAACACCATGATTGCGCCCATGGCCGCCTCCCTTGCCGATAAGTTGACCGGGCCCTCCATCCTTAAAATCCGCACATTCTCTTCCCGAATGGCCGTCGAACAGAAACGGAAGAGACCCACCACCAATACCTTCGCCAAAGTCGTATCTGATGGTTTCTTCTTCCCTCTCACAGGCCGTTTCTTCATGCATCTCAAAGCCTATGGCTCAACTCGCTCTAACATAGTATTCCAGCCCCATCTCCTCACCCTTTTTATAAAAACCCTTTCTCTCCTCCTTCACGCTTCTGGGCCTTCAGCGCTCTCATTACCACAAATGACAAGTGAGTTGTGGGACTTACTACTCGGGCTTAGAACGCAGAGTATTGGGGATATTACGGTGATTGAAGCGATGTTATTTGCGTTTCTCACCATATTGGAGATCAATGGGGATCAGCGGGGCTTGGTAGAAAGACACGGGAGAGAGATTTTAGAGACGAAGGAGTGGGTTGAAGCAGTTTTTGGGCGGGTAGGAAGTGCTGGCAGTGAGGAGGATGAGAAGGTCAGGATGTTAGCGGCCGGGTGTCTGGTAAGGATTGGGGAAGTGATGGAAAAGTATCAGGCGTTAATGATGGGGGATTTATCTAGTTTCTAGAAGTAGTCCACGTACGGATCGACGCTCCTCCTGTTGAATGGTGGTGATAGTATCTGCAAATTGAATCTTAGGCCGCTCTTCTAGAGCGATTTAGTCTACCGCTTTTGAAACTTCTATCTCTACTAAATTTATAATGATGTGTTGATCTCAAGATGTTACAGAGCACGACTCTTCGACAGAAGAAAGACTATCGATTCACATTTCAATCGGGCCCATATTTCATTCATCATTTATTTATTGTCAATTCTTATAGTACATTTATTGCGTGGCATTGTCTGTCATCCGAGATGCCATCGCAATCGTATAGTAAGTATAGTGCTATCGCACCATATTCGTAAAGTATTGTTACGAGTGCCTTCCGTATCTATAACTACATAAATTAAACACCCACGCAATCCAGAGAACTATCAAACTTGAGATCCAGAAGCTCCTCCATCTGGACCATCCCGGCGTTGACGCATTGATCCTTTGGGTGCGATTTGGGGAGAATCATACACGTCACTAAAAGCACGTAATTGACCACTGAGACCACGAAGTGACCCTCTGATGTCTTGTGCAAATTCGTCGCGTGTGGACTCATTGACTAAGGATTGGATAGGAAATTCAGGGAGTGAGGGAATGTGATCTACTGTGTAGATTTGGTCCGAACTACTAGGTTGAGAAATGGGGTAAGGTTGAGGCGGGGGTGGCATGGCCTCAGAGTCGGAGAATCCTATAGGATCATATCTGGAGGAGCCGTTCCCATCGGTAGAGAGTGGTGGGCCTTCGGCATCTGATGAGAAGTCCGAGACGTTGGCTAAATCAGTAAGAGGATTTCCTGTTTGAAGACGTAAAGGCACAGCGCCTCCCTCATAGACGTAGATAGAAGGCTCCCTTTGGTTGGATTGGATAGGTTGGTACAACGATGCATGTCGTTCAAACTCGAATGGATTTGCAGACAGCGTCGCATCACTTGCTGATTCGCTTGTCACAGAACCGGCATCTGAATCCGCGGTTGATGGACGAGGATAATTTGGTATTGGATCAGGCACGCTCATGTCCAGATCAATGAGAGAATCGCTTACTGATAGACGTGGCATATTATTCTGCATTGAGCTTAGGCCACCACCAAAAGCACCTACTGGTTCTGTTGGATGGTGAATAAGTGTTGGACGGCCGCCTGAGCCAGGAGTCATCGATGGGCGCGGTAAGTCATAGTTGTTTGGGAATCGAGACAACTCAGAATCTGCTGAGGCGGGTGGTATCATCGAAGGGAACTTCCAGTCCTGTGTTCGGCGATTGCTATTTTCGGCGGGATCACTATGCGTAGGCCTGCTGAAATCATGTATATTTGATGAATATTCACCCGTACCATTATCTTGGTCATAGCGTATTGCTTTAATAGTGTCCATGTCGGGGAAGCTCGAAAGTCCAGTCTCGGCATCATGACCCCCGAGGTCGATCAAGGTATCACGGATTGATGTCTGAGCTGAATCATCACGTAATGGTAAGTCTGATGCTGGTTGCTGCATTAGCCGGCCGTAGTGATTCCGACTATTATCTTCGTAGTTTGAGAGCGTATTCGGATCGAAAATCTTCTCCAGCGGAGCACGAAGAGGGGCAAGAGCCTCTGGAGGTGGGCGTCTTCTCGAACCCTTCTGTGGATTCGGTCGTGCTGTCACCTCCGAAAACTCATCTCCGAGACCAACAGAGGTACCGTAGGCATCAATAACATTCTGTAGAGCAGGACCTCCTACTGCATCTTCGTCAAAATCAGTTGTAGTACTGAAGTTCCAACTATCATCAGAAAGCGCTGTGGATGAGAGCTCTGAAGGCCCTTGAGCACCAGCAGCACTAAATAAGGATCTCCTGTTGCCACCGCTATCTTCCCACATCTTAAAAGCTCGAACAAGGTATGAAAGAGTTGTTTCGGGATATCTTAATGCAGTATTGAAGATATATGGGTGCTTTTGTACCTGTTCGATCGTTGGACGAGAGCTGGGCAGCTCTTCAAGGCAGTAAGCGACAAGATTTCGTAATTCATTGGAGTATGATCCCCCTTCTAGTCTCGGAACACTCTGTTTAAGGTGTGAGCCTAGGCGATCGTAGCTTATTCCATTTGCAACATTTGGCGGAAGTCCTGTTGCAATCTCATAGACCATGGCACCAAAGGCCCAAATATCAACCTCTTTTCCGTAGCTTGGTGTAGCATCAAACAGCTCAGGAGCCATCCAATGTGGAGTTCCGATAATAGTAGATCGTTTGTCCAGCTTTGTTTCAATTGTTCCGGCAACGCCAAAATCACAAAGCTGTACACCACCTTGCTCAGTAATGAGAACATTTGCGCCTAATTAATATCAGCAATCATGTTGAACGTAGAAAGAAAAATTGTACGGACACTTGATATCTCTGTGAATAATACCTGCCTGATGAACCCATTTGAGAGCCTCTGCTACCTCTCGAACGATTGGAATAATCCACTTCTCCTGTAGACCGCCTGGAGAGGTGGGTTTCATCTGTTGTGTCATTAGCTTGAGGGAGATGGAAAAAGGGAGGATCATGTGAAAAGTGTACATACCAGTGTTGCGACACTCCCACCTCCACAGTACTCAGTGACCATCCACATCGATTGGCCAACGGGCAGAGCTTCGATTACATGGTTGATATTTCTAGCTTTGCTCTCACTCAGTAATTTCAATGCATTCACTTCTTTCAGAAACTCGCTGTAAGAGTCGGCATTTCGGGGATTGATAGTGTCACTCTCATCAATGTCAATAATTTTGACAGCTACATCCTTCCCGGTAGTGACATTTCGGCTAGAAAGCTATTAGCGGCAACATCCGTGATCACCAAAAATGACACTTACGCTTTATAAACTCGGCCAAAACTACCTTTACCGATGAGTTCATTGAGAAGATAATTGGGAAGAGGCTTTCCAGTTTTCTTAGTCGACTCCATCACACTGGCCCACATTTGCTTCGCATCTTCTTTCGCCTTTAACTTAACTGGGTTGGTTTCAGCGCGGTTCACCGATAGCCGATCCATTTCGGCTTCGGAAAGAGTCTCTACGTCAACTGTGGGGGTACCAGCTCGAGAAACTTGGGCTTTGGTATCAGTTGGAGGTAAACCAGACTGAGGAGGTTCTTCAGATATAGCCTGAAACTTAGTGTGAACTGGTAAGAAAACAGGCGCTGCTTCTCCAGCCCGGGATAAAGGACGAGACCGAACCGGAACGGCTTTGTCGTCAGATTTAGGAATGAGGTCCAGTACTGGTGGATTGGCAGACTGTGTTGGTCGAGAGCGTAAGCTGCTTACCGTATTCTCTCGTTTTCTATTGAGACGGGTGCTGGACTGGACAATGCTCTGTAGTCCCCGCGATGCCGAGTCAAGCTGTTTGCCAGCGTCTTTTGTTAATTTGGGCAAAGGGAAAGATTGAGTAGGCTTCGGACGAGGATCGGCCAAAGAAAGTTGCTCGTCCTGGATTAGCTATTTAGTATGGGGATTGAAGCAAGAATTGCAAGCAGATCGTGCAGGGGGATGGAGGGAGGCGAATATAGAAACAGAGACATACCTGGTTTATATGATAGCTGAATGGTCGTAGTCCCGTCCCAGCTTCAAAACGAGTACGAGTGCGGGGCGAGCGAGAAGATGGCGGGTGAGAAGGGTGATCTGCTGTAGTCTGAGCTCCAGCTCGAACAGCGGCGTACAAGGCACCAGGAGGAAGACTCCCCTCGCGAGAGTGTGAGTGTGCAGAAGCATGGGCTGCGGAAGATGCTGTGGTTCCATCGCTTCCGCTATTTTTAGGGCTGCTGGCACCCGAAGCCGCCTGGAAGCCACGTTAGCCCCACTATACTGTCATCCGCTGACTAAACGCAAAGGCAATCACAACGACACCACCCCTTCACCTCTCTTCACCTCTTCACTCTACATTCACATTATGCCATTACAAACTCCCATAGCTCGACAATGCAAGACAATGCAAGACAATGCAAGACAAACAACCTGAAGTCATGCCTCGCATCTGAAAATCATATCAGGGGACGGAAACTTACGATTTCTACCATTGCACTTGGTGGGAGAGCTACTATAGCGTCTGATCTTTGGATCTGATCGTCCCTCTTGTCATCGGTCTTGAAGATGACGCCTAGTCCCAGATTCTGTGTCACTTCTGGTCTTCCGATTCGACGTTGCTTATGGCCCTCACTTTCGAAAGTTGCGCTTGGTGTTCGACCTGGTGCAGCTTCTGCTCTCTGTTGACGACCACCGCTGGCGGTCTTCGAAAATAGCTTTCGTACAGGAGTTATATACGATCCCCCAGCTTGGCTCTGACTACCGTCACCGATTGGTT
The DNA here is from genome assembly GCA_002276475.2 of Chlorociboria aeruginascens. Lineage (NCBI taxonomy): Eukaryota > Fungi > Ascomycota > Leotiomycetes > Helotiales > Chlorociboriaceae > Chlorociboria > Chlorociboria aeruginascens. The sequence goes on along the minus strand of NCSK02000028.1, from coordinate 2,589 downwards.
TGAGAAATGCATTCTGAACAGGAGTTGCATACGACGCTCCAACTCCACGACGAGTATCAGCACGCTCATAGTTGTGAATTGCATCTTGCACAGGAGACGCTTGCGGGACATCAGCCTCTGGTCTCTTGGACTGGCTACTACCGCTCGCCATCCTCAAGAATGCATTCCGTACAGGGGTTGTATACAATCCCTTACCCCGACGACGACTATCACTAACAGGCTCAAAGGATGTGTTCTGGACAGGAGTTGTCTGTGTTGTATGAACTTGGCGATCTTGAACCATGGTTACCGGTGGAACACCGACTTCTGATGTCTGGTTCTGAAGGTGATGATCTTCCTCAGTTTCGAACCGTTGATCTTGTAGCTTTTCGCGACGAGATGTCTCTGGATTTTGATCTTGATCGTCTTCTTCGTTGATTTCCCAAACTCGACGCTTGTTCCAGAAATTCCCACCAATAAAGCTTCTACCACGAAGGTTTCCACTGGCGATACTTCTATTACGAACACCATGTCTATTTAACTGTGCAGCCGCCGACGTGCTATTTGCTCTCGCGTTCCCAAAGGAAGTCTCCAACGAATGCTCTACTAACGTACCCCCATAAGGAAACGGTCTTGGCAGCGGCGGACATGGTTGTGAAGAATGGGCTTCGGTAGACGCTGATGGAACTCCCGGAGCTAAACGGACTGGTGGTTGCAGAATGTTTGGGACCTTGGTGGGTGGATGTTCGTTGTATGATTTATTCTTACGAGCCAAACGCACTGGAGAAACTGGAGGCTCTGAAAATTCGTCCTTATTGTTATTTGCATCCAGCCAAGAACTGACTTGCTCACCAATTGTTTCCACCAGAGGACCTGGGAGAACTGGAGGCTCTGAAGATCTTTGTTGACCCGGAGAACTAGGGTGATCAAGAGGTTTCTGAGGTTTCAAAATCACAAGTTTCGGAGCTCTATGTAGCAGGCGGGGATAGTCAGCCTCCTCTGCGTCTGGTTGCACTGTTTTCTCATAATGGGGCCTCTCATGATTTGTTTGTGCTCTTCGAATCGGAGATCCCTTGTCAAAATCGGGTTGAAGGGGAGAATGACCTGGCTTAGGTGCAGTCTCATTTGGAATCTGCAAAGCACGAACCTCGTTTTGTTTGCACTGATCATCGTCGGGAAGATTATCAATATCCTGGAGCTCCTTGGTATAGGTGCCTGAGATCCCACCGGCTTCATCTTCGCTTCCTCCCTGAACATATGCGGTTTGCAAAGTCTTACTCGTATCGTCCTCATCTCGAGAGTAACAAGAACCAGAGGATTCGTCATCGGAATCAATAAACTCCCACAAACGACCTTTCTGTGGTTCCTTGAAGTAGCTTTGGCTATTTCGAAAAAACCCCGATCCTTGAGCGCTTTCGTTCTTTGTGCGAGAGACTTGAGAAGAGGATAATGTACGCGGGCCCTCTATAGAGTTGGGATGAGCACCTGAAGTCTTGTCAAAAGAAGGGGACAGTAGTTCAGGGCTGCTAGCTTCAGCGGATGTGGGGATGTTGCCTTCAGCTTTGTTCGAGAATGCAACTGATGTCTTATTGGAAAGAAACGCACGATCCCACAGATGGGGACGGTCTCCAGGCGAAGGACGCAAGTCTTTAGGGTCAACTTCTGGGATGATCGGTGTTTCGGGGATCTTGAACAGATCCGACTGTCTTCTCTTTGCTCTTGATGCTCTCCTCTTTATTGGCTCATCTAGAAGACGCCTTGACATTGGCGGTGGTCTTCCTATTTTCCAATCGTTAAGATGACTCCGGCCCTGTCTTCTGAGATATGCGTCGCTCTCCTTTCTGAGGGCAACATCTGCGTCTACCTCTGCAATTCGCTGTGCTCTCTCCTCGGGCGATAAGTTGAACTCCGCATGTTCCCCTCCGAAAGGATTGCACCATTCGTCATATGTAGGCCCAGATTTGAATTCAGCCTGGGGCTTGATCACTGGAGCAAGTCGAGGAGGGGCTGGTTCGACTCCCTCCTTGGCTCTCAGATTCGGAGCAGCGACATAATAGCTGCGCTTTTCTGGCTCGTCATAGATATTCCAAGGTGTGGGAGGCTGCGACTTAGGTGGCGGGTTGCGCCATCGTCTGTATTTATCTTTCAGAGGGTCTTTGTCTTCCTCAATCTTGTTATTGACACCTCGAGGCAATTGCGCAAACTGAAGGTCAACCTTCGGGTTTTTCAGTAATGCTTTTGTTTGAATCTTCGTACGTCGGAGCTTTTGACGGATAGTACGTGGCGGCTCAGGGAACTCTGATCGTGGGGCTACAGCGGCGAATGTTTGGGTGGTAGTTTTTCGATCAGCGCGAACTCTTGCCAAAAAGGCCGCATTCTCCTCGTCGGAGTCTGCAAATGAATCTGCCTCGTCCCAGAGGACACTCCTGCGAGTGACGGATGATGGTAATGGACCCTGCTGGGTTGCAGTGGTACATACTGGAGCAGATTGATTTGGCGGCGAGGCAGCCTCATCTGGTATCAGGGGGAGGAGATGCTGCAGTTCTTCCGGCCAATCTGCCGCGAACTGATCTCCTCCTCTCGATTCCATGGTGTAGGATTGCGTGGAAT
>NCSK02000279.1:0-35415 GCA_002276475.2 Chlorociboria aeruginascens | reverse complement strand
AAACCTCCGCCCCCTCCTCCCCCTGGAATACATCCACACCGACCCTCTGGTTCGTCATCGCCTCTCTGCCCTCCAACCATCCCACCAATTTCCCAAGCACTCTAATATCATAGACCAGCACCCCCCTACTCTTCCGCTCCACAACCATTAGATATCTCCCACATGAACTCCAACATACCTGCGTCACGCCTGTGCCTCCAATCTTGGAGATTTCATCGGCAGCGGATTCGATGCTGAATGTGGATATCGTACCCCCGAGACCCGATGAATCGTACAATGATACCCAACGTGTATATGTCCCCGCCGCCAGGATCCCTTCCCCTCCCGGGTTTTCTTGTCTGGAAAGCGCAGATACTAAGCCTCTCATCCCAACGCCCCCGCCTTTCATCTTATGTCTTTTCGACGGGATGGTCGGCATACGGGTTACGGGCCCTTCCCCGTTTCGTGAGACATCGAAGAGTGCAATTAGACAATCGGTTCCCGTGTAGAAGGTGTGGCCTGGCGAGGGCCAGAGCAGAGATGAGGGTGTGAGGTATGTTTCTGTGGTGGGGTTGATGAGGGGGTAGGTTGCTTGGGGAGTGGACAGTGGAGATAACATGTTTAAGAGGCGGATGGGTAGGGATGTGGGGGTGCTGAGGTAGACTGTTGTTGAAGGGGTGGAGAGGTTGAAGAGTGGATAGGGGGCCAGGCAGTTTATGGACGTGGGGAACGAGTGGCTGGTGTAGGGTGTCAGGGGGTGGGGGCCCGGTGAAGTGAGAAGTGTGGGCGGGATTACAAAGGTGCGGATGGTGTTGTCGGCCGAGGAGGTGAGGAGGGTAGTCCCGTCTGGTGTCCTGGGCGCCATTAACTTGATGTACTTACTATACGAGTATAGGGCAGGGAGAAGGCGGGGAGCAAGTGAGAAGTATCGGGGGGAAATGCTGGTGGTGGAGCCTACCATTGAGCGCTCTTGAAGTAATTTACTTCCAAATCCATTTCTGGATCCAATGGCATTTCTATACCATTGGTCGTCTCTACAGGACTTCCTTCAGACGCTCCATCTCGAGGTCTTCTCCCCCGCTCTCGAGATTCGAAAATCGTACAGCAATACGTATCAGTAGTCGAAGCTACGAGCTTAGGAGTCGGATGAGGAGATTCCATTCTGTAAAGATTATTACATCCTTGAAAGCATTTTTGGAAACGTTTTAACCTGCCTGGGGTTCGATATACGGTCTAGACGAATGAAGCTTATTGATTACATACCGGTCACGTGCAAGCCGAGTTTCGCGCATCAAATTGGCGACGCGCTAATTTGAGTCGCGTTCTCTTGATTAACCGCAGGGCTTGGTGGGGTAAGAGAAGATACCTACAAACGCAACGAGCCATTCGGAGAATCAAGCATCAGTCACAAGGAAATATGCAAGAGACCTTGCATACGGATTTTTGGCACCATGTCGCCGAAATTACCCTCGAAAAAAATAGACAAAGGGAGAAGTCACCTGCGAGTGACATCCCACCCGTCGTCTTCATTATACCTGATCTGAAGCCAGATATCCGCCTTAAGGTCTTCGACCAGGACTTGCACGTACGTTCCATAGTCCTCAAACTCCATCCGAATGAAGTCCGATGTTACTCCTTAACACCAAGTTTGGTACATCTCGCACAGAAGCTACGACATCCGATTCTTTTCTACGAATGCTTTGTTCATATCGTTGGTAACTAGATACCGCTCGAAAAATCTCAAATGGATGGTTTTGAAAGTATCAGTGCTAGGAAGGATATTTTTCGGCCGATCCGTGATGGTGAAAAGATCCTTGAGGTTAATCTTTGCTTAATAGAGCCATATATGTCAAGGACTTTCGTCATTCCGAATAGTGAGGGGGCCCTCGGAAGATCATGGCCTTCTACCACGCAGGCCAAATTCTACCAAGCTTTGTTGGTTGAATTAGACCAAGAACGTGGCGTCGATTGGTCAGAGCTCAGGGGCGCTCTTCAAGCCCTTTTGACTAATAATCTTGTATTAGACCAGACCAGTGTGTTTTCTCTACCCAGACATTAAGGATTCAGACATGCCCTGCAATGCAGACAAGGTCGACTGGTGAGCTGGGATATGGCTCTAAGAGAAAACTTTTATTTCCATATCTCATGATGGAACTTGCTTTTCTCAACTCTACGAAACACTGTTTTCTACTATCATTGGTACTGCACAGAGTCCTACTTCTATACTTGATCTGGCAGGGAGAACAGGGTGGAGTAGGGCGTCCAACAGAGGTTTGCTTGTACGGAGGAGGGTTGTCGGAGTCGGATCTTCGCATTTAGTATGAGGGAGGTACATAGTAAATTCGTGAATAAGGGACGGTAAATTTAACTTATATGCAGTGCATTCCTGATTTTGTATTCTCCGAGTGGCCACATGCTATCAAATTAAATCTTCCATGTTACCCAACATATCCTGTGGTTCATCCTTTTTTGTCACTCGTACCTGTCTCAGGGGTTCATGCCTTTAACCGAGTCAGCCACATTGTGGCACGCGCCCCACAGCTTGGAATCCATCATCATGAACAACACAGCTCCCCAACAACTTCACAACATTACACGTATCCTTTGACTTCACACCAGAATCCTGAGCGGATGTCCACGAAATTCAGCAACGTATCTCCATGATGGAAATGGAGCTCATCACCAGACAAACCCTCGATCTTATTGCCAGTCGTTGCGAGAAGCTCCAGTCGCCTAGCTATGTCAACCTAGCTCTGTCAATGTATACACTCCCTCACCCACTCCTGGCTATGGAACCTATAGCTGATGCGTGAAAGCTTTATTCTCCTCGGCATACTTGTTTCGTACCTCCCTCAACATTACCGAATCGTTTCGCGCGGCACATCTGAAGGCATATCTCCCTACTTCATCCTCCTCGGCACAACATCTGGCACATGCGGTTTCGCCAATATACTTGTGCTGCCGGCATCGCGTGCCGACGTTGCGTGCTGCAAAACTGTGAGTACATTTGAGTGTGCTGCAGGATTGTTGGGGATAGCACAAGTTGGCGTACAGTGGTTCTGCTTCACTATAATGTAAGCGCTTATACTCTCTGCTTCATAACATTCCACTGATGATTTCGCGTACCAGATTATTCTTATTCCTCATTTTCTTCCCTCGAGGCCCAACACTCCCATCTGCGACGTCCAAAAATGCATATACCTGGCAAACTGCCGTGACCGTCGCATTAGTCTGTCTTTTCCACGGATTAATAACCATTTTCATAAGCGTCGCAATAATACTTGTGCGACCAAATCATTTAGGGACGTGGGCCAATGTTCTGGGTATAATGGCTACAGTGTTAGCGGCAATTCAATACTTCCCCCAGATTTGGATGACTTATAATCTTGGTTATTTGGGAAGTTTGAGTATTCCGATGATGTTAATTCAAACCCCGGGGAGCTTTGCTTGGTCTGGTAGTTTGGCTGCAAGGTTGGGGGTTGAAGGCTGGAGTACGTGGGGCGTCTATTTGGTTACGGGATGCTTGCAGGGGTGTTTATTGGGAATGGGGATTTGGTTTGAGATTAAGGCGAGGAGGGAACAACAGAATGCCGAGGAAAATGTGATGAGTGACGCTCTGACTTCTTTAAGGGTTTATACTGATAATTCACAGGCGTGCGGGACATGTATAGTTGGGTATATCCCAGGTGGATCAGCATACCTCGATGATGATGAGGGTGGAGCAGTGGTGGAAGATGGACCAACTGAGACGACTCCTTTAGTTTCTGGCTCACGAAAGTCATCTCACGTTACTGGTCCTCCCTAAGATTGAGCATTATTGGTAAATAGTACATATATTGATACAATTGTCGATAAGAACAGCGCTCCAGCCCATATCTCTAGGACAAAGCAACCTCTTGGTGAATTGGATCTGACGAGTGTCACATCAATGGCGAAGAGACGCCTGCAAAAACAAGTGTTACGGAACTCAACCATTTTCCCAGTCACTCTCTAATGCTTGATACTTCTATGGGAATCTCAGAACCGAGACTTCGGATTTTCCTCGCAATATATAAAGCATACATCTCAACCTGAACTAAACTACCATATCAATCGCTATAAAGACCCATCGCCATCGCCAAAATGCTATTAGTCATAAGTCATACTCGTTATATCTACCTAATGCTCCAGACCCGATATGCAACCATTGCCCCTTGAAATGAAAGGTACCAACGAATGCTAACGTCCATCCCTATCCCAACATCCCCAGTCGAGATCTTGTAGGGAGGTAGTGGGGATATCAGATGCTGCCGGAATATATATACAGTGCTTTGTGAAAAGGAAGGAATGTGGCTAGTTAGAATTCTAGTCACGCGTCATTGTGTTCTGTGACTTATAATATCCCCGACATTATTATCCTATAAAATCGTGTAAAATCCTCCCTTTGGTTTTAATAAATCACTTCTGCTGAAAGTAGAAAGATAAAGAAGTATCTTGCAAGCTAGAGGTAGAAGGAGGGAAGGAAGTGAAGAGAAAAGCAAAGAGTGTATAGTGAAGAAAAAGCCACTCGAAATCCAAATCGCAACGAATACATTCCTTTTCGTATTATTCTTTTCTCTCCTCAAAATGGAGCAAAAACTTGCTCAAATTTGAGCCGTTCAATAAAATAAATGCTTTGGTTTCGCGACCATATTAATCTATGTGGACCGGAATTTTTATTTGATTTTTGTATTCGATTAAATACTATTTACATTTAATCCACATGAGGAAGATCTTCGGAGCCACGAGAGAATTAATCCTCCGCCCACACCCAGTCTATAAAGAAAATATGCAAATATAAAACCCATGTCCAGAATGTCTAGTCTAATTGGACCTTTCAACACCTATACACCGTAATAGGTAGGCAATGAAGGATTAATATTCTCACCCGATGGACCCGAAGAATCTAGATTTTTCACAAACTAATCATCTTCCTCAGCTTCTTGAGCTTTGGTAGCCAAGTGCCAGCTGTCTTCAGACTTATCGTGCTGAATAGTAACCTTAGACAGATGAGAGATGATATTTTCCATTTGAGTATCATGACGACTTCTCTTGGCACGACCAAGATTGTCTAACCATGAGATTTTGCAGAGGAGGAAATAGACGATGGCGATGACGATAGTAACCAGAATGGAGTAACCCCATATGATGACAATGGTAACGATGCTTGTGTTGCCAGTGTTGGAGAGAAGATCGTTGTGAGTCATAGGGTCAGAGTCTATAGCAGCACCCCCTGACAACCAACCGAAGACACAGAAGAGAGTGGCAAGTACATCAACACCGAAGATAGCACCAACAAGTTCCCAAGATGGCCATGTATTGCCGCCACGAGTAACGAAGATAAGCCAGTTCTCGGTGAGTGAAACTTCCAAGAAGAGTATACCTTGAACGTTACCAAAATTTTCAATGATACCGCCATTCGGCAAGAAGAGTGCGCCGCGTATAATCCAGGTTCCGACAGCTAATAGGGCACCGAGGATGACACTGATAATCCAGATTTTAGGCAGTTGCCATTCAACAGGTCTCGGCTCAAAGTGAGCATTATCGTAAGCGACAGCGATTGTAGCTAAATCAGCAAAGAGAGCCAGGAAGACAATTAGTTCGACACGAATAGTCTCATTTATGATCAGCATCGAGGTAACCAAGTATATTTCCAAGTGGAGACAGAGGGCGATTCGGTACTGAATATAAGACTTCATACGCTGGAAGATTTGACGAGCCATCTTAATAGCAGTAACAATTGTACTAAGTCCAGGAGCGAGGAAAACAATATCTGCGGCGGCTTGAGCAGCCTCGGTGGCACCTTCAACGGCAATACCACAGTCGGACTTCTTTAAAGAAGGAGCATCGTTAACACCATCACCAGTCCTACTCTATATTAGCAAATGTCGGGTGTTTAGAAGAGATAACTTACATTGCCGTGAGATGGCCACGCTGTTGCAACATCTCTACGACCTGATATTTATGCTCTGGGAAGACTTCGGCGAAACCATCTGCCTTTTCAACGAGATCGTGTTGCGTAGTCCCATCCAATCCACCATGGATAAGCTTGTCAGAGTTATAGACCTTGGTACCTAGAGCAAGCATCTTGCAAGTTTCTTTTGCAATAGCAATGGCGTCACCAGTAAGCATCTTTACAGAGAGACCAAGTCGCTGAGCTTCGCTGATTGTAGAAGCAGTATCCTCACGTGGTGGATCAAACATAGATAGAAGTCCCAAGAGCTGCCAGTCTTTGTCGCCTTCCTTGACGGCAACTCCTAGCGATCTGAAGCCACGTCTAGCGAATTCAGTTGTTTTGGCCTTGTATAAATCAGCCTCCTCCTTAGAGCAGTTGCTTAAATTCAAGATGGCTTTAGGGGCCCCTTTGGCAGCAATGTAAGTGACGCCATCCTTTTTCACAACAGCTGTGATGCGCTTGGACACAGGGTCGAAGGGAGTAAACGTTTCGGTGGTCCAACCAGATTGAAGCATCTCTTTGGCCTTTGGATATCGTTTCAGAGTAGTGAGAGTTACTTTATCAATAGGATCAAGAGATTTGATGCTGTGAGAGGAGGCTAATGCAGCAACGCACATCATCCAATTGACGTCGACGCCTTCTGCGAGGAAGGGTTCACGAGTACTGAGTTGATTGGCGGTAAGAGTTCCAGTCTTATCAGAGCAGAGAACGTCAACACCCTATAATAATAATATTAGCATGAAATCACAATAAAGTCGAGTATTCAACTTACAGCAAGAGACTCAATAGCAGTGAGTTTCTGAACTACGGCCTTTTCATTGGCGAGGTACGCAGCACCAACTGCAAGGGTCGTAGTTGTAACAACGGGTAAACCAACGGGGACACCGACAATCAAAAGAATAAGCATATAATGAAGCAGGTTCACTGAACTGTGCTCAGGTGTTGCGATTTTCAAATGATGGAAGAAGCCACCAACCCATGAGATCAGAATAAATCCAGCAACAAGAACAAGCAGAGAGGTGCCAATGTTATCCATAATCGCCTTGAAATGGCCTGTATCCTGGGCTCCAGTGACAAGACTTGCGGTACGGCCGACGAAAGACATTTTTGCGGAGTGAGTAACAACGGCAAAGCCCTTTCCACGTTTACAACCAGTCGTATAGTAGACGACGTCAGCAACGAATTTGTCGACCGCAAGGGATTCACCGGTCATGGCAGATTGATCAATCGCGAGAATAGGGAGTCCGGAGCCGTGCTTCTCACCTTCCTCTTCGTCTTCATCGCCATCGTCGCTTTTCTCGCTGTGGTCACCGCGTGTACGCATCTCATCCATGTACTTCTGATAGCCATTCCTATCGTTGTAATCACAGATAAGTCGGCATTCAGCTGGAACAACACATCCGTCCTCGATGATAATCTGGCGACAGTTAGTTCAGGTCGACATGTAGGCAAGACCGTGGCATACGATATCTCCGGGGACCAGCTCTCGAGCCAAAATTTCTGATTCTTTTCCATCTCGAATTACCGTGGCTTTCATAGAGATATCAGCTGACTTAGGGTTAGTATTACATCTCAAGGAGTTTTAGGAATGGCATCGTACCCTTAAGCTTGGATACGACGTCACCCGCTTTCCACTCCTGAAACCAACCCACGGCGGCGTTGAGCATGAGAATACCGACGATAACACCGAAATCAATCCACTTCAACGAATTAGTACCATCTTCTTGTGAAAAGCAAGATTGAAGAAACACGGAGCGAAAGCCGCAACACGGCAAAATCAAGAGCCAAAACAAAGAAAAGGGTTATTACGTCACGTAGACCGGCAGCAAGCACGGCGGCGACTTCCATGACTGTGAATGTCAGTTAAAAAATCCAATATTGAAGGGCAAAAAGAAATACCATATAGAATTGGACCTGTGAAGAACATCAGGAATTTAACGAGCTCATTCTTTTTCTCAGATGACAGCTCATTATAGCCGGCCTTCTTTCTGCGCGTCTCGACATTTGAGCTCGACAGACCTTGGAACAGGTCGGTATTGAGCCATTCCTCGGGCGTTTCGAAGCGAGATCCATCAGGTCCTATTTGTTTCTTATGAAGCAGTCTGTTGAAGTTGAGAAAACCCCTCTTTTTCGGCTTCTCATCCTCGTCTGCTTCGGCCGCTTTGCCCCGGGGCTGGTACGTAGAAATATATCTGACGAGAGCATCATACTCGCTCAGGTCATCGTTGTCGCCGACATTGTTTGGTTCGACATTGTGTGGCTCACGGTGATCAAGATCTCCCTTTTCGATGTCCTTCTCGGTTTTCCCGTTTAAGTGAGGCATTATAATTAATTATCGAGATGCGGATTTGGAGGGGGTGGTAAAAATGCCAAATCGACGAGAGAGGAGGAGAGGAGAGGAGAGTGTGACACGCTGCGCGTGAGACTGTGGGCGAAGTTGGGTTTTGCCAGTCAACTCAAGCTTATCTTTCCAGACATATGGTAAAAATCGATGAACAATTGAATGAAGACGAATTTCGAGAAGGATAAAAAAAWAAAAAAAAGAAAACATGGTGAGATCTCCCGCTTTTAAAGGCGTAGCTAGTCTTACCTCAGAGAAAGCCATAGCTTCCGACTTGAGAGCTAAGGGTCGTGACGGCGGCACTCGGCATAACGGCAGAAGTATTTTGGTGAGGCATTTTTGAAGCGTTTGGGTTTCGAGGAAAAAATAGCGCAATTCGCCGTAGCTAGACTCCATTGCTGTCATCCTGACCGCTTCCTACTACTTAAACCAGAGTAGAAAGCGAGCGATGTGGGGGTGAAGCTCGGGTAATCGAGCGAGAGATTGCCATTAGGTGTGTCGAATTGTAATCAGAATATATATGAATAACACAGTAATAGGTTAGAATATATCCGCTGGATTTAATGAATTGTGAATTGGGGGTGACAACCGCCTTCGACGATCGTACGCAGATGATGCCGTTCCTGCACCTCGTACTTTTGCGTCATTGGACCGCGGATATAGCGGGACAAATATCTAAAAAGGTCGAAATAGTCGTCGAATCAAGGGCCTTTGACCGGGACGCACGGCACGCCTGGCGTCACTCCCACTCGTCCCCTGCAGCCCTGCAAGAGTCTTGGCAGCCCAATAAGAGCAAGCAGCTTCAGGGTTTTGGCTAAAATATTATTCGAATTGTTCTAGAAGGCGTGCATGATTGGACGACGCAGAGATCTTCATCGACTTAAGCATTCCATGCCTGTACCTCGTCCTCCGCCTGTACTCCGCCTGTACTCCGTAAAGCCAGACCGGAGAACGCGTGGAGAGAATGAACGAACGAGCCGTGACAAGTTCCGCCCAACACTAGTTCAAGCAAGCATTGTCGGATTCCTGTTGGCGTAGGACCTAAGAGAGCGGCGAGGAGAGCGGCGAAGAGGGTTTCAACCTTTTTGGGTCTATCAAGGGCTTGATTGAGGTGACATTTCCTTCTTCCACAGGTCGGCCACCGAGACCGAAGCCGAACCCCACATGGCAAACCTGAGAAGGAAGGAAGTCGTGTGGCCAGTAAAATTAATGCGCGATTTCTCGGCCAGTGAGACTCGGGACTCTCGGCCAGGGTAAAGTGGCGGCTCTGGTGGCTCTTCGTGCACATACGGTATGCTACCATGAGGCATCTCGAGGATTGTGATAAACCTGTGGCCTCCCCCGTCACCGCTTGCGGGAATAATCATGCTTTCGTGCAATTTCTTCCCTGCAGATCTTAATAAGGCGCTTCAGGAAGGATGCGTGTGTCCGGCATGATTTCTCCACGACCTCGGTCAAGAGTTCTCAAAACGACCTCCGAGTATCTTCTGGAGACTCAACATTCTATTTAGAGTCGTCCCTCCATCAAACGATATGACTTGATTGCGGACTATTTGTTCTGATAATTGGTCGACAAACACCTTCCTGTCTCCTGCTCCTTCTGACATCACACCTCCGGCAAGATGGAGCCAAACAACTAGCGGCAAGCTAACTTGACCGAACTTTATTTTAAACAGCGATTTCTGGAGCCTTTTTAGAATGGAAGAACCTGAACTTGAGTGGGGGGATTCTCCCAAGACAGCTTTTATACACAGGAGCGCACCGATCCGGCAGGCCTCATCGATATGCTTTTCAGTTGAAAATCCTGGGAGGCCTTTGGGGAAAGATAAGAACTGGTGTTTGATTGAATACATGTCTTCAACAAATGCTTTTTCCAGGGTGATTCCCGGTTTTGATTTTGCTGATTCGAAAGAACAGTGCGAGCTCGACCATGGCGTTGATAAGATTCGGGTGTATTTTACAGGGCATCAACAACTCCGCACGGAATTTTCGGTTGCTTCTACTGCATCAGATGTCAAATTGTCCCAGGTGCGTGCATGTCCAGAACGATTGAATTTTGTATATGGCACTTCTGCATAATCAATTGCTCCTGTGAGATCAGTCCTATTCATATTAGAATTTAACTTCTGTTTAGCAAACATTCTCCTACCCACGAAGTTTCTCCTACCGACGAAGTTTCGCCTGCAATAGGGCAGAGAATGAAGACATGTCCCCTTTGATCCGAATCATTTGCTTCAAACCTTGCATGTGAATATGCCAGAGGTCGAGGTGGCCGAGCCCGTGATAAAATATCAGTATTTTTTTCTACTCTAGTCCTTTTCAATTACCTCTCCCAACGCCCTGAGAATACAAGGAAGATCAGTAATTGCTTATATGAGACGGGGGATTTTTATTTTGGGAGTGGATGTGGTCCCGAAACATCATTCAAGAGCAGCACTCCTCAACCAATCAAAGAAACGGGATAATGGTTCTCCCAGATGATCTTACAAACAGGATATTGCCCCAATTGTTGAATCTTCTATATGCGTTGAGGCAATCAGACATTCCTTGACAATGGACACTGTTCGACTGAGATGATAAACAGCCTCCTCTGATTCTGTTCTTCCCTCCAGAAGTTTCAGATAAATAGAACACGCGTATAGCATCGCATGCAACAATGCTGCATCTTTTACAGCGAACTGAAACCACTTAGGCGACCTAGGCAAGTGGGTATTCAGATGTGCTTCTAAAGGATGAATCATTCTATTTGTAGACATGAAATATCATGTCAGAAGCCTGTGTTCGCTGGCCTGCATATTGATGGGGTAATCCAAAGTACTCAAGGCAGTTGCATACCCAAAAGTGTCGGAGAAGCCAATTTCTTGACAAGACTGTACCCCCGGTGGAGATATCTCCTGAGGAGAGACAATCGAAGGAACCGCCTCATTTGATGAGGCTGGGGAAGATCTCAAATTATCCAAAGTTAATTTTCTTCGAGCATTGCGTATGGATTCATTCCTCACATGGCTTTGGATCCGCGTGCGAACTTTATTTGAACCTGGCCTAGTAGCATCGATAAATTCGAAACGCTGCTGAGTTGGTTCCTTCGTTAAGGTCGCGTGCTCACTCTGAATTGCTGCAGGAACCCGCCAAGGGCTTACATTTGGGGAAGGAGATGCTCTCCTCGATGTTTGATGCACCGAATTTTCATGCTTTCCCCTAGGAATCTGCCACCCTCTGTGTATGGTCGTCGTTGGGCCATCGATCTTGAAATTGATGAGATCCATGGGACATAGCGACGAGGTTTCATGAGATAATTCCCGCCTTAGGCTAGCTCGTACCGCAAAGGTCTTTTTCACATTGGACTGATGTTGTACCTCGTCATATCACCAAGTACTGGCGGTATAACCATTTGAGTGTTAGGTAAGCTTCCGCGAGTCCCAAAATGGAAAATATTCTTGGTAGTTCTAACCAATCAATTTTCCAGTCAGGGAGATTATGTAGCAGGACCACCAGGAGTTGACAGAATTCGTGACGGATTACCAAATTAATCGAAATGCCAAAGTTTTTAAAAGAGCAATAAAATATAGAAGAAAAAATAAGCTAATTATTTGCATGTATTTTTGGAGCTATAGGGCTATATTTAAAAAAAATTAATATATATATATATAAAAATCGCAATTTTGGAATTTTCGCTTAATTTGGTAATCCTTCACGAATTCTGTCAACCCCTGATGGACTTACCGTTAGGCCTTACGTAATCGCAGATATAATTTCTTCTGCATCATCGATTTGATGCAGGAATGGGGTGGATTGAGAAGAAAAGGGCAAATCAACCCTCGTTTTATTCTATCCTGAAATCGGGCCCGTCGACTTAAGTTGCTTTTACCTGCGCGGGATTGTCCTCACCTTTCGCATTGGCCGCCAACATCTTCGCAACAACAATCGATAGCTCACCTTTCCCTCCTCTCCAGTCAACATGGCCATCGCCTGCGTATCTCAAGCATCTTCAGCAGGACGGCGCGTACGAGGCCGACAGATAGCCCATTCCGACACAAGCGGACGTATCAGCAAAGTCATACGACGCAGTCAACGCATCGCGAAGCGCTAAAGGAGTTCTTACGCAGACGCTGAACGGCAGCAGAACGCAAGTATATCAAATTGACATGATTTCCGCAGGCTCTCTCGCCTCCCCCAGAAAGACCCATCAGAAAGGCGGCATCCTCCTACGTGCGTGATCCACGCCTACAGAATACGAAGAATTCCAAGGCAACCATCACTACTCCTCAATTGAAGCGAAAACGACCCCACGAAGCCATAGCCTCACAGACGTCGCCAAAGCCGTCTCGAAAGCGCAGACGAGTCTCTCTCGCTGAGAGAAGGGAGAATTTTGACTGGGACCAAGCTAGTGCATCGATCAAGTCCCAGAGTAATCGGGTTCGTTACTGGATTGAACAAGGAATCTGGCTGCCAGAAGCTGAAGAAGGACCGATGAAGAGCTTTCGAGATAACTACGTCCCCGATGCGCTGGCCACCAAGCGAAGATCGTTTTCACTCGGGCATAAGCGTTCATCTGGCAGCCTCAACGCGGACACTACGGACACTACGGACACTATCTCTTCTGTCGATCGAAAGCCTTTGTCAGAGAAGAATTCGTACAGAGATGGACAGGTCGAGATAGAACAAGGATTTTGGGAGCTTCATGGGTGACCATGAAGAGGGTATTACACCTGAAAGCACGTCGCTTTGCCAGAAGCTCCTAAATACCCCGCAAAAGCCACCAGAAGATACGCTATTCTCTGATAAGCTCTTCCCTCAGGTATGCAAAATGGTGAAAGGCCAAAACAAGGCGACGGGAGTTCGCTATATACTACCGCAACTGGTCCCTTCACCTAAAATTCAAGCACTCCGTGGAGCTGAACATCTAGGGATCCTCAATGAGATCATCAATGCGAGCTGGATTAACGTTAAACGGTGTTGTAACCGTCGTCCACAGCCTGACTATAGTATTGGCATCGATCGAGAAGCATTTAACCCTGCACGTCTGCAAAAACTCCAGCCTTTCATAGGCAGTCAATTAGAGGAGGAGTCGCAATTTACTGCCACCTACGACACATGTTTTCCTTTCCTCACTACTGAAGTGAAATGTGGAGCAACGGCACTCGATGTCGCCGACCGACAGAATGCTGTTAGTCAGACTGTCAGATTGAGAGGGTTGGTCACTCTTTTCCGGCTTGTGCACCGAGAGCAAGAGCTTCATCGCAAAGTTCTCGGCTTTTCGATATCGCACGACAATGAGGCAGTGAGAATTTACGGCCATTATCCCTTCATCGATGGGAAAAAGACGACGTATCATCGCTGCGTGATCTCTACATTCGATATCGTACCAACAATAGAGGGAGACAAGAGGTGGAAGACACCGACATTTGTTCAGAACGTTCAAGATTTATGGGTTGTCAAACATTTCAAGATGATATGCTCTGCCGTCGATATGTTACAACTCGAGGCCGAGTCTTCTCGACGACCTGCACTCTCACCTCAGTTTGAGCAATCCCGGCCGAATTCTGGACGCTCACGACTGTCCCAGCAAGTAGAGGGTTCGGAAATCGCTGATGAACCACAAACAGGTGATCCCCTGATCACTCCTGATATATCCACTCATACTGGGAGAAGGAAAAAGAAAAGGACAACGGGGACTTCTACACCATGATTGCTTGGCCAAACCTTGACACCTCTCACACCTCTACGCCTCTTGAACTATATCTAGCTTCAATATTGAACTTCACACCAAGACTATCCATCAGGACAGCCCACGGCAAGACGTCAGGCCAACAATGTCGCTCCCAATGGACAAGATGGAGAAATTGAGGATTGGTGTCCAGCGAGCAGAATGGAACAAGTTCAGGCCGTGCTCGTTGTCCTCATCAATTACGCATCGGCCTCTACTTCTGGACGCGCACAGGATGCGACGACGACCCTGGGAGTGAGATTGGCAACAACCGTGGGACTGCTCACGGCACACTAGTCCGGGCAGAGATATTTTGCCTCTTTCATCTTATCAGGAAAGGAATCGAGATCTTGTCTGCTTGTCGCTTTCCATCTGTCATGTGGCTGTCAGTGCTCAGTTCGCTGGCATGAACACAGCTACCCCGCAGCCCTTATATGCACCGAATTCGTAGACTTGATAGAGATGGCTGGATCCGTAGCGTGTGAATATTGAGTCCCTCATGTAAGTTCAGGCTATCGCGCAGGATGAGTCCAGATTGATCCCTTGCCAAGCCTGGTGTGGTGTGGACATCTTCGATCGCTAAAGATGCTGAGTTGTAATTGTTTCCTTATCTTTCTAATAACTCGCAAGGGCTGCTGTAGCCATTCGTTAGTGCGAATTTTCAGATTCCTGTTTGGCGTACGTGTAATTTCACTGCTCGTTCATTTGCAAGACTGCATAAATACACTTCACCCGAGCTGCTAAGCGCAGTCTTAGCTTCCGTCCTGAGCGACTACTCAAAACCCCTCGCTTTGGACGCTCTATCGCTCACTCCAAGGATCATCTCCATCGTCGCCAGCGCCACTGCGTCTTCTGACCACGTCTGCAGATAGTAGCAACAGCTGGGATGGCGTCCACGGCCCGTCTATCGAATCTAAGGGAAGTTAAATAGCAGCAATAGACCCGTCATTCCAAACTATCAGTTTGCGAAACCTCAAATTTACTACAATCTCGAACAAGCGCCCTAGCACTCTTGTATAATATCTGGGTCTGGACCTCCCAATCTCATCCCACCTAGGACAGTCAAATGCCCAGGTTGTGGCGCAGACAACTCTGGCTCGGCCCAGTACTGCGGCTGTGGCGCCTAACACCGGGTTGCAGTATATCGGATCAAGGAGAGCTTATGCGAAAAGTTGAAATACGGAAATGATAGGAAATTGATTTGAAGTCGATAATAGCGGGCTTTTAGTAATAGTCGGTTACTTCTACACCCTCGTAACTGTCGCAGGTTTCCTTAGGCTTATATTCACTTCTATGGGAAAGGTGGAAATAATAGAATTAGATAGGAAAATTGATTTGAAGTCGATAATGGCAGATTATTAGTAATGTTGGTCACTTTTGCATACTTATGACGGCCGCGGGCTACTTTAAGCTTATGTTCAGGAGGTGTTGGTATCACCATAGGGGTGATAATGTGAGAATCAAGATGTACATGTAAGTGGTATATTGAGTCTAGGGCTAGAAGAAAAGTGGGAGGGGGACCCCGTTATGTACCCTAAGGGGTGCCTCCTGGTGAATCCTATTGATTCACCAGCTAGTCCTTATGAACCCCCATATTCACCTATGGGGCCCAAAGGGGCAATGGGTGAGGCTATTCCTACCCATGCCTTGATATGGGACCTATAATACTCCCATTGACCGAAGTCAACCCATGTGACTCATATATCTTCCCACAGGAGGAATGGTGCTGTATGTATAGACGAAGATGGGCTTTACTTCGTAACAAAAAAATTAATTGTAAATCTCCTTATCACCCGAATTCGCACCCTTTTCATTTCGTTTTTCTCCCGAGCCACTTCTGTACCAAAGAATAGATTCATCCATCTTATCAGCCCTACGAGCTGAATCATTGCCTGTCTACTTAGACCTGAGCAATGCCGTAGGGCTGGAGAAGGGTTCGAAGAATAAAGCGATAGATCGTGCCAGGTCGCGGCTGACTAATGGAGACTACCAGCAACTTGAACCCCAGTATAGTTATTATCAGAGCTTCATTATTTCAATGTGATAGCACAATGCATTCTGATTATCTAGGCGCTTTAATATGTTTTTCAAGTTACAACGAGAGAGGGAAGAACGTGGGGCTTATCTTGAAAGTCTTAATAGTGGGTTTTTATTAACAAAACGTATATATATATATAAAGTATAACATTAGTATCAGGATTGATTAGTATCATTTTAACTGAAGGCTTCGTTCCATGCTCAAAAATTCTCATATTTCCATCCTAAACGCCAAACTCCATCCGCGGTCAGGCCGGAGTCATCTATACATCAGTAAATTCCATTTCGCCTATTTGTAGAAGTCCCTCTTGTATTATCTACCAGAGGACCAAGCTGCAACTTCAACATTTCCTCCCTGACGCCACCAACCTTCCCGGCAACCCCCAAGACACTTTGCTCGAATTCTACCAGTGCGGCTGCAAGCTCTTGAATTGGATCCTCCTGTCGACTAGCACCGCCATTTCCTTTCGCGAGGAGCGCATTGATTTGTTGTGCGCTGCTATACTCGACGCCTCGCAGATATAGCTCAAGCTCGGCGAAGTTCTTTTGATATTTCTCAAGAGTTGCAGACATCTCGTTAGAAGTTTCTGAGAAGAATCCTACAAGGTCTTGTGCATCACCATCCCCATTACGCTGAGATTGATTGTCGTTGGTAGACTTAGATGCCCAAATCCCAGAATTATGATATTGAGGAGGTAGCTTCAGATTGTCGATAGCTCTGAAGCTCAATTTCGCGTGTTCAGCATCCTTCTTCACGAAATCTCTAGCAACAGAAATTGAAGTTGCGTCTGTTTCCACGGCATCTTGAACTCCAATCAACTTCCTCCTACAGAATTCAAAGTCGTTAGGAATACTAGAGAGTTGATTTTCGTGAGAGGGCATGATGGCATCGCATTGATGTTTCAACCGTATCTGCCCTTGTATAACATTGTCCATATCAGATATCTGCTTCTGGAGATCTTCATGCAAATCGTTGAATCGTGTTGTACCGCGAAGATTGGTTATATCAATTCGTACACCTGGAACAGTTTGTTGATTGGTAGATTGGCCCAAGCCTCCTCCGAAGTTGATGTTGTTAAACATGCCGGGGGGGTGCGATTGCTGTTGCTGTTGTGGTTGGTTGAGGGTAGAGAAGAGGGAAGACTGTTGTGGTTGAGCCTGTTGATTCTGGTTGTTTCCTAAACCACTATATCATGTCAGATCAATAACCCATACAATTTATTCCAATACATACAAAATTGAAGATGTAGCCGGTTTATTCTGATTCTGAGTATTTAATCCTCCAAAAATTCCACCGGTTTGCGCTGGCTGCGTGGTTGTACTCGTGCCAAATAATCCTCCACTTTGCTGAGGTTGAGATATACCATTCGCAGATCCAAATAAAGCACCTGTCTGGGCTGGTTGCGATGTATTCGTAGACCCAAATAAGCCACCCATCTGAGCCGGCTGTGAAGTATTGGTAGACCTAAACAAACCGCCTGTCTGTCCTGGTTGTGAGGTGTTGGTAGACCCAAATAAGTTACTCGTCTGGGCTGGTTGTGAGCTTTTGATAGACCCAAATAAGTTACTCGTCTGGGCTGGTTGTAATGTAGTCGTATTGCCAATGAGTCCTCCTGATTGTTGAGGTTGAGTAGAACCTGATAACCCCCCTATCTGTGGAGCAGTCGAGCCAAATAACCCTCCAGCAGGAGCTGATGAGGTAGCAATTGAACCAAACAAGCCACTGGAAGGGGCAGAGGTCGTTGCGGTGGAGCCAAATAACCCTCCGGCAGGAGCTGCTGTATTTGATGCGCCGACCCCTGTAGTCGGCTTTGAAGCCTGCGTATTTCCGAACATTCCTGCTGCTGGCGTTGTGCTACTCGCATTACTAGATCGTAAGGTTAATGTTTTTCTGGAGAAGAGCCTGAAGGATCGCGAAAACCTGAATATACTCACAACAAAGAATTAGCCGAGCTCGTGTTTATGCTCAACCCAATAGGACTACTCGCAGACCGACCCAGAACCATAATAGTTTATCATAGAAATCAATCGGTGCTTTCTGAGACAATTGCATTTCACAGTAGCCTCAATCCCAGTCGCGTTGAAGATAAGCTTGGATTACATAATCAGAGTGAGAAAGCGGCAAGGGTAGCTGTAGGAACATCAGATCAATTCGAATTTGCACCAGCCTACAAAATACAAAATGGATATCGATGAAGATGATGATTTTTACGCGTCGGAAGATAATGCGCCAGCAGATACCGAGGAAAGACACGCCGAAACAGCTCCTAAGCGTGAAGTACCGGAGGAGAAAGACGAGGATTTAGAAGAAGGCGAAGAAGAGGATGAAGCTGCATTAGAAGGAGATGATGAATCGGTATGGACAAACATGAGAGGCTGAGATAGCTGCTTACAACTTTTACAGGATATAGATATCATCACAGAACGGAAAGATGGCACAAAAGCTCCCCCTCCATCGTAAGTCTCGCAGCTATAACTTAGTAGATTGCACTGACATGACATTTTACAGACAACCGCGATATAATGATATACGGAACATTCCTCAACGAACCCCTGCCAGTGATGTAACCACTAAACTACCCGCGGTCAAAAAAGAAACGCCCTCGAAACCAACCATTCCAGTCTCAGGTGCAGATCTCCCAGGAATCTCAACCTCAAAGATCGATGTAAATGCAAAGCCGATTTACGAACCTGCTGGTAAACCGATCACCCAAGTCAATATTGATCAAGGTATGCTCGTTCCATGCTTTTGTAGCACACTTGCTGATGTACTTAGACCTCAGCGACAACGATAAACCATGGCGAAGACCAGGAACTGATATGACGGATTACTTCAACTACGGCTTTGATGAATTTACGTGGGCGCTTTATGCAAGCAAACAAGAAGCTTTGCGATCAGAATATGACCAAGACAAGGTGGCTTTGAACAACAAGAAGATGTTTGAAGATATGAATATGATGATGGCGATGGGTGGGATGCCTGGTATGGGAGTGGAAGGAGTGCCTCCGGAGATGCAACAGATGATGCAACAGATGATGCAACAGATGATGAGTTCAGGAGTAGACCCTAGCCAAATAGATCCATCAGCTATGTTTGCCAGTATGCAAGGAAATCAAGCAGGAGCAGGAGCAGCTACGAATCAAGGCCAGGGATTCGGCGGTCAGGGAAACTTTGGTCAAGGCCAAAATCAGCAGATGGGTTTTG
Source organism: Chlorociboria aeruginascens (assembly GCA_002276475.2). NCBI lineage: Eukaryota > Fungi > Ascomycota > Leotiomycetes > Helotiales > Chlorociboriaceae > Chlorociboria > Chlorociboria aeruginascens. The sequence goes on along the minus strand of NCSK02000279.1, from coordinate 16,172 downwards.
GATTCGATCAGGCTGGAATGATGGGTGGAGAAAATCAAAATAGAAATCGCGGAGGGAACTTTGGTCGTGGCCGCGGAGGACGTAGAAATTGGGGGTAATCAGAAATAATATGATCCTTGATTTGATATTATCAAGGGGTTCATAAAATGGAGTTCAGGGGCTAAGGGGTCAAGCGATCACATGACCATCATTCATGTAATCTATCCTCAACCATGATACATTACCTCAACATTTACTTCAAATGCGGAATTTTGCGTTGGTATTTAAATTGCTAAGATATATATCATATACCTTCATATTTGCTTACCCATTAAGATGCTCGGCGAGCGTCAAAAGTCGCCCTATCTGTAACAATCTCGTAGATTGCATCCATCTCATCATTTCAAAAACCTTAATGTAGCAAGCACACAGTTTCATCGGCATTTTGCATGTTTGTTTCATTATTGGAAATGTAAATGTCTAAAATCTATCAAGCTCAAGTTTTAACTGCGTTGAGCATTGCCAATCAATCATTGTATTTGATTTTGCCACTCCCAGAACGCTTCTCCTGCATAACCCAGAAACAGATCCTTCCAAGTTGGTCTTGCTGTCCGATACAAACAATAATAGAACTGAAGGCATATCGTGCTTGGAAAACATAGAGTACACTTGGCATCATATTTCTACAATGTTCAGAACCCCTCAAACTTAGTTATTTTGTTCATGCCATTGTGACATCTATAATATAAATTAGAAGCTATAAACCTCCTATAGAAGGGCTCCTGCATACCTAAAGTTTGCCCATCTTATCAAGATGGATTCTGGTTCCAAATATATATATATATATATATTTTGCTATTAATTGAAGATTTAGAATCGGATTATGGTGCCCTAATTCATCCTAATCGAGTGGATTCTCACATTTGCTTAGGCGATAAAGCCTATGCATCCTTTACTTGGTAATAAACTGCAACACCATCCACGTTCTGATATATTTGTAGAAGAGTTTTGTGTTGTTACCTAGCTGTTTATCGCAACTCTACTTTGATGAATTGTGTACTGTCTTGACAGGTGAGTTATGGTTCGTCTGCCCACAGTCCCAGGACTTTTTCGAAAGATCTTCCTATATGTAGCCTCCATCTCTGGTTCTTTTATTCCCGTACTATTCGTCTCCTCGAATCCATAGAGTTGAGAACGCCAAAATTGAAATCCTGGTATTGATAGACTCCAATGTATGAGACAATTGATGTATAGGAAGACCTAACTCTCTTCAGAGGGATCTCTTCTCAATCTGGCCATTTTGTATTTTCCAATACTTATAACAAGAGTTTCAGATTGGCCCAAATCATCTTCGGTTTATCTCCTGGGAGGGGTTGTTTCCGAATTCGAATTAGATTATTGGACTCGGTATGCCAAGACTAGTACAGTATCGCCTCATTAGCCGATTTTAGTACACCCTCATTCAGGCAAACAGCGGTCTTGCCCCAATACTTTCCTCACCACTTGTTTTCAAAAACATTCCTCCTCAACTCCACACTATGAATCAACTGCGTTCGCTATAGCTTCTCTGTACCTCCGTAGTACTAAGCATAGTCTCCTTCTACTTCTCAGTGCGCACCTCTCCATCCCTTTTCCTCTCCCTAGCAACCCCGCCGCAATCCACAAACTGACAGTCCAGGCCACATTCACCTCTCTGTTAATCACAACAACAACCATCCTACTAGTACTCCGTATGCTCTCCCTCCCTTGTACGTATCTCTTCTCTGTTACTTGTTACTCATCCAAAGCTCGTATTGCTGACATCTGTTTATTTGACGTCAAGAGCGCGATTATCACTTTCAAGCTGGGCTTGGCAAGTCCACTTGGCACTCTCCTCATGACTCTCAGCATACACATCACCAATGTTAGTCACTCTTAGCTTTAAAATACACGTTCTATTCACTCTTTCGGCACTCACATCTCCCTGTTTACAACACCCAGCCTTGAAGATCTTGTAAAGCGACGGAGCCACTGACAGTCTTACTAGGTACGGTTCACCTTCGCTTTTCCTGCCATGGGCCTTGAGATATTAACTTGTATGCGCATCTTTCCGATCTCTTTTGTAATTGAGCTGATATCTTCCAGAGATCCCAGAGTTGAAGCCGAATTCAACTCCGTCTAACTTGGAAGTTGCATTTTGGGACAACATTCGGCAATAGTACCAATATCGGTGCGTCATCAATACTCGGCTCTCTAAGACGGAATAGAAAGTCGACCTTAATTCTCTTCAAGTGACACTATATGACGCACTGATTCATGGAACTAACTGGCCTTATAGTACTATAAACAACATGGCCACCGTCATTGGTGTGCCAAGACGAAAACAGGCCTTGGTTACTTATCTTCAAGTTACTTGCTTGAAATTGGGCTCTTGCCCTCGATGGAAGGTACTCGCGTTTCTTTCATTCCGTCTTCTTCTCAAAATGCTAGTCGAATACTTTCCCGATTAAAATATTTAAAATGATACAGCACTTACTGTTGATCATTTTCTATTTTGAATTCAATGTCTATTTCCATACAGCTATGCATAGACTGTAGGCATGTCCAAAAAGGTTAATTCCATCCACTGGGGGATCTTGATTTGAGAATCATAAGCAGAGAGCGAGTCTTTTTTCCAAGTTGGAAACCTTTCTTTTACACAACAGCATTTCTACATCAAGAACTATAATCAGCACAGCATAGTAGTGGTGGTGATGATACTTGCGGATAGAGAAGCCTCGATGACTTTAAGGAAGATATCTGTCCCGCATGGTTCTCGATATCATTTCTCGAAGAAGAATAGTGGCCACCAACAATATTTTGTTAATGGCATGTCCAAACTAGAAGTGATCATCATACATGAGGTCAAGACAAACTTCTGGCAGTTGTGTGTGTGGAGTCGATAGATGCCCTAGTACACGAAGGCATATCATCGCTCCGCACTATTTTTCCTTATATTCCCAATTATATTGTTTTATTCGTACCCCAGCCACTCTACACCGAGAGTCGATATCTTCCGAAGACACTAATTTCTTTTATCATCATCGATGAGATATGTACCATATGCAAAGCCAAAGACGACTCGAGATCATTATGTTGAGAGTGAAGCAAGAGATGTCTGAATTCTTGACATATCGCTTGTTCATATAGTATGCATTGTACTGTGGTGCTGGTCCTAGACAATGTTAATAGAGATTACCAACGAGGAAGAATAAGGTGTCACTTGATGAACGAGGCGCTGTAGGACGGATCTTACCTCCAAGTCTTCTAATTCAGTCCGCTTAAGCGAGCCCCTGAATACATCTCTTAAGAGTTACTGCATCTCGAGATAATACAGTCGCTTATTGCTGAGACGATTTAATCGAGGAGGTCGTTCATAAACTGGTCGAACAAAGAGACCCTGCCTTAGGTTCCACCAGAAGTTTGGATTGAGCTTAATTTGGTAATATTTTTGTTTCGACATCAAAGTCTTTTAGCGCGGTCCTCGCTAGTGGAATTTCAAGTATAAATTATAGGCTCGGGTTGCAAATTCTAATAACCTCGTCGATCTTGATCAGTACCAATCTGAACAGCTATTTATCTGACAACTTCTCTACAGCCTCTCGACACTCTCTTACAACCTTTCTACTTCCCAACTTCCATCTTGAGTCCTTCTTCAGCCGCGCTCCATATCTCCTCCTTGGCAGTTGACTGGGATCGAAGACAGTACTCTGCAAAGAACCATCTGTTAGTTACTCCAGATCTTCTTCATACACCTCCAACAGCTCCCACCCACACACTACCCTACCTTCTGCATACACATATTTTTCACCCACCCTCACAAGTCTTCACGCTTGCAATTCACGTCTGACATCCACTTCTTGTTAGCAAGTTGCCTGACTGTTCCTTTGCCCAAGTCTGCAACACCACATCGGAATTTAGCAAGTTCAACATTGTCGCATCGCGTCGCGCCGCATTAACTTGCTTTCAATTGTGTGTACATCCTCTTACATTACAAGACGTCGAACTGAGCTAACTTCTTAAATCACAGAAATGTACGTATAAATATTCTCGACAACTTCTATTACACTCTGAAGGCTTGTGCCACCACACAACTGCTCCTTATATTTGTATTCGCGCTTACCCGGATTCACCAATTCGCTTTTAATAACATCTTTCTTATGTAAATGCGATTGCTTAGAGCACTATCCTTTAAGAAATCCCTCAGCCTATCGAGCATCGTATGGAACGCAAGTGCTCTTCCTATCCACATTTGATGGATCATTAATACAATCTGACTTTTACGCATTGCCTTCCTTTTATACGAGTGTAATTCGATCTGGGTACAATATTGTATTATTCCTATTGAGCATATATCTGTACTTCACGTTTGGCATCTTCGATCTCTACATCGATATACTTTACTTCTTTATTGGACACAGAAGCTTTTATAGTTAAGCTCAGAGATCCTCTAAATCAATATGCACTTTATAGCTCTCCAAGTTCGATCTTTCTATCAACATTGATTTATCTTGACGTCTCTTCACTACCAGTTCTTTTTGATGTTACTATGCACAAAATTTCTGATAAAAGAACAAGATCTTAATATATAATTCTATTTTGCTTTTGTTTATAACTGATATCTTCAACCTTTTCACATTTCTTTTGATTATGTTTGCCTATCTCACAATTCTGCATGAAGCAATAAACATGTTTTAATGTATGCTAACTTCTATAGGAGTAATACTAGTCTAGCGGACATGGAAGACCGCGAGAACATGTCCGAAGGCGACTTCGACAGGTACCAGCCCAGTGACTATGGATCTGGCGAGGAAAATACTGCGGGATCGTATAGATCGCCTCTCCGGGGAGTTGCCCAAGCACCGGATCCCCATGTATACAACGGCCTGGTTCAATCTGAGGCCGACTTCCACCATCGGGAGGCTGAGAAATACCGTAGAATCTTGGCATTGATCAATTCTCCAAGAAATCCTGATGATACACTTCCCAAAAATGACCAGGACAAGTGCAGACTAGTCGAAAAGCTTTTTGTCGCATTTAATAATACCGAGAACATCATTGACAGAAACCTCAAAGGTGGAAAGCTTGCTCAATCTGCGCGCAAAATTTTGGTTGGAGGCCATCCTGCAATTGAAATTGAAATGGCGTTGTGGAGAGTGGTTGTAAGTACTCTTCCCATCCATTCATACAAAGAGATCTTTCGTTTTCCGTGTCAGACCCTTCCTAACTTTGGACTGCAGAAAGGAATGATCGAGTGCCAGTTCGGCGAGAGGATGACTGCAATACACCATGGTCGTCGCTTTGAAGATTATACTACTTTCGCAGAGAGGTTCGATAAAGTTCATGAAGCAATTTTGGTATGTCTGCAATCGCTACATGATATAATCAGATATTGACATCTAACTAGGTAAGCAAAGCGATATGTAAGCAGATCATGGATGCTTCCTACCTGGGACGTATGGTGGATGCTCCAGCAACAGAGCTACGAGTGAGTTATTCATCTACCATTCCATCAACTTATAAGCTCTTTGCTAACTATGATATCTTTCCAGTCCAAATTGAACAACGGCGAGCTAAATGGCATGCGCAACACCCAGAACGAGATCGGTCGCCAGTTTACCAGCAGAGGTCTAAATGTAGCCTATGCACAGCAAGTCCTGGGGTCAAGCAAGGATGAGGTTAAGCTCGAATCTTCTCCAGTCAAGAGCAGCGGCCGAAAGGCGACATACAAGAAGACGGCTCGAGGAGCAATCGCTAAAAAATCTACTCCAAAAAGAGCTAGTTCTGGAACGACTGGTAGAAAGAAAAATAACAAGAGGGAAGAAAGCCCTGAGCACAATACCGATCCTGAACTAGAGGAGTACCCTCTTTCCGACAGCTTTCAAGGATCTCATGGTTTCCCTTCTCCTCTCCAAGACAATGGCGCCAATGCTGTCAACTTTGAGAATGCGGACAATGCCAACTACAGTGATGTAGACGGCTACTCGAATCTTAACCTAATCCCGAATGCCGACTTTGGTAATGATGGTGGCTTCTCCCAGAATCCAAGCCCTGAACATGCCAGAATGAGAGAAGAGCACTTCTATTGCCATGCTCTTTGTGATATGTTGGCGATCCCAAGAGACCTTGCTCGTTACTATTCGTTGCGTGACCTACGCATCTATGCTCGAGCGATCAATTCTGCATGGAGCGATACGAACTGGCGAGTCTCGGAGATGAGACCTGAAGACATTGGCGTTATGTTTTACATTTGGAGTTCCGACGGCAGTCGGAAGACACTAGTCGACTACTTTCAACATTTCGATCAGCTCGCCCACGCAAGAGGAGACTTTGTCAATGGTGTATACAATCCCAACCTCGTTAACCTCAACCCCGACCAAGTTGACATAAGAGCTAATATTCTTGGTGATCGTCCAAACCTCTTTGGCATGATGGACTACAGTTCCTAATAGTTGCATTTGACATTTTGATGCACGAAAAACGTTTACGACCTACCAGATGTGGGAATTGGCCTTTGACTGACAAGTGCTTTTACATTTGCTATGCTGAGCGTCTCTTCCCGGGCTGTTTTGTGGATGGCATTCTGGTGGTCCCTACATTTGTCTTTTTCATTGCGTTTATTTCTGCCCTGCATACATAGTAAATAATAAAACACAAAGAAAACCCCCTTTTTCCCTAGATTTGCCTTGATTGTGAATATAAATAGATAACCTTATCTCTAAACTTCCGGATCTTAAAATCCATATAAATCTCCTAGCTAAGTAGTCCCTCGATCCAGCCCGGATCCTTCCTCTCAGAGTTATTAGATTTCTCACTTTGTGGACGATTGTCCCAATTTGAGCTAGATAAACAATGACAGGGCGGTGCATAATGCTTGGAAATATCCGGAGTAGGGGTATTTTGCTAATGTATACCATGATCCCAGTTTAGGACTGGACAGTCATAGAGTAGTTTCTGATGTTTGGAAATGTCTAAATTGAAGTGTATTTTGAGGTTTTACTGTGTATATACGATTGTCTAGAACTGGGAGTAGACAATCGTGGGACAGTTTGTCTTCTGCAAGGGATGAGATCCGGACCCCCCTTTTGTTTTGTTTTGTCTTGTTTATAGTTATCTCAAGATAAACTCAGAAAATGATTAGATAGTTTAGATTGTTCACGCCCTGTTCACCAATCTCAAAATGGCATAACTAAAATTATTGAGTTCTTATTCGCTACTACAAATCAAGAAGCGAGACCCCTTTTGAAAATTTAAGGTTGTGGCGCATTTTCCATGCGCCACATCTGCAAGTCTTGGCACGATTGCATTTTCAGCCTTTTGACTTCAAAACTCTGCCCCAACCGCACCAGACCAGCTTCAATATGACTTCCAACCCACCCTCGGGATCTTCAACCCCAAATCCACGCTTTACCAGCCAAGGAAAAACAGCAGAAGACCTGCTCTCCACACAAACCGTCGGCCTAGTCGCGCTCTCCGATTTCCGGAAGCGACGCGCCGAAGCTCTCGAGCAAAGAGAGAGAGATGCGCAGGATGCGCTATTGGGTGGTAGGAATGGGCCTGGAATTTCTGTGGATGGATCTGACGGGTGATTATATTTTCATCTATTATTTTTGGTTTGGGGGACTGGATATATATGGGAGATGGGAATGGGATGGAGACTAATGGCCATAGTATAGTGCATCTACAGTTCGAGAGCCTCTGAAAAAGAAGAAGAAGAAAGCAGGGACACCGAAATTGTCGTTCGGAGATGAGGAGGGCGATGAGAGTTCGAATGCTCCTACACCCCAAGACCCCATCTCTACACCTACGACTCCTCGATCAGGAACACCGGATTTAGCGCGCAAGAAACTCAGCGTCAATGCATCGGTAGGCATAGCACCTAAAGCCGTGACGAAAAGTGCATTATTACGAGAGGCGCAAACAAGGGAGACATTAAGGAAAGAATTTCTAGTCTTGCAGGAAGCAGTTAAAGCGACGGAGATCTGTATCCCGTTTGTGTTCTACGATGGGACGAATATCCCAGGTGGGATCTGTAGGGTCAAGAAGGGGGATTATGTATGGGTGTTTCTAGATCGGAGTCGGAAGGTGGGAGCGGAATTGGGGGTCGGGGAGAAGGTTAATAGTAGGAGAGAATGGGCCAGAGTCGGAGTGGATGATTTGATGCTGGTTAGAGGAAGTTTGATTTTACCACATGTGAGTTCCCTTTTCAAGCTGTCGGAGATTTTTACTAAGAAAATAGCATTATTCCTTCTACTACTTCATAATCAATCACACCGTCGGGCCCAACAGCCGTATCCTCTTCGACCACTCCTCTGAGCCTCCGTCCTCCACACCCATAGAAACCGACTCCCCAAACCTCGATACCTATAACCCTCTCTCCAGCCCCTCGAAATCTAAAATCGTCAAGGAAATCGATAATAAGGAGTTAGAGGGATATAACGATGATCCGACATTCACGAAGGTCGTGGATAGACGGTGGTATGAACGCAACAAACATATTTTCCCCGCCAGTGTGTGGCAGGAATTCGACCCCGAGAAGGATTACCAGAAGGAGATTAAGAGGGATGCGGGCGGAAATGCGTTTTTCTTCTCCTAACGCCGCGGACTAAATTCCTTGGATATCTGAGAAATGCTCTTCTCGAGGAAACAATTGTTCTCTATTGCAACCTCCATCAGCATATCTGCCTAGAATTCAATCACGAGCATGACGAACCTTGTTTTCTTTCTCTTCATTTCAATTGACTTATCTCTGGGAACTCAGCCACAGAACAACCAAACACCCCAAGTACCCCCTCCAATCACTAACCACCCCGGCCAAAACACCACAAGCATAACCCCATTTCCCCCTCCCAGCACAAAAACCATCAGTTCAAAAAAAAGCTTCTTCCTCAGTTTCTCCGTCGCTTTCCAGCTCTGACGCCTTATCTCTTTTACTGCCCCAAGCACTTGGGCTGTAAGTGGTAGTAAGTAGGGATATAGGGTCTGAAAGAGCGAGAGCGAGAGGAGATAGGTCTGGAGAGTGAGGAAGAGAGAGGTGGCGAGGAGGTGTTGGAGGAGGAGGAAGGGCGTAAGGGAGTGTGCAAGGAGGAGGGTGAGGATCTGGTGGGTGTTGTGTAGTTGCGTCTTGGGAGAATGGGTGAGAGGGAAGAATGGCTTGCGTTGGAGCTTGAATGCTAATGCGGAGGAGGAGGAGGAGGAGGGGTGAAGGACGGCCATGCTAAGGAACGAAAAAAAGGTGAGGACTTGGAATGCGTAGATTTGAAACGAAAGCCTAGATATCAAGTGCCGCAGTGGGGTGGGTAGTGGGGATGTTGGCATATACAATGGATATGCTATATAAATACCCGTCTTTCCTTGTGGCGTGCGTGGCTCACCTCACTCCGTAACCAGCAATACTCACTCAACCACGATTCCAGTCAAGCTGAAGAGATCACCACCCTTGCCCGCAACGCGCACATGCCCAATCCTCTATGTAATCATCTTGCAAACACCGCCAGAGCTCCGTAATTCCATCGCATCTCTCGTGGCTTTGCAACTCCGAAAACGGAATCTGTCTGCATGCGTGCGAGCGGGCAAATGCGGGGCATGGCAAACACGAAACCAACGCTCTCAAATTTTCATTGGATGGAAACAGTTCAATGCAACAAGTGAATAGCTGTTCATGACATGAAGAGAGGTGAAGCATGTGCGGTTGTGATAAATAACAGTGGCTGCTTACCAGCGTGGCAGGATGCGCGCAGTGTATTGGTCCGTTGGTGCGCTAAGAGAGGGCCGGATCGTGTCACGAGGGGAAGCTACAACAGTTTGTGGATGGAAAAGTCGGCGATTAACCCATTACCAGTCGGGGGATTGTGCATTGGGGAGGGACAAGAGGTGGGTTAGGTGACGAGGAGGGGAGTGTGTTCTTGTTGGGGGGTCTGATTCGTGGGGGTGGGAGACACAGAAAAGGGTCACGAGCTTTGCTTTGCTAGAAAATGGATCTGGACTGGACTAGGTGCGGCTTCGTAAGGTCTTTCTGAAAGAGCTGCAAATGATGTGTGGTTGATGGTGCCATACGAAGGGTTTATAGGGGTTTCGAGATGCTGGGATATGGATATGCTGGACGGCGAGCACGTCTGATTCGTGATGAGAGGACTCGAGTCCGAGAAGATGGTGTGATATTATTCCTTCAAGAAGGTCCCCCTTGATTGAAATTCATACTGTAACCACCGGTTTTCTCATCCTTGACCATCTGGAAGTTATCCGTGGATAATCCAAATGGTTTTAGAATTCCGTTTCCCAGCTGTACCACTGATATTAGCACAATATTCTCTCTGCATTTATCCCGACGAGTAATAAAATGCCATACCGATTTCAACTTCCCCATCATCTCGCCCATCTCCTTCTCCTGCGCCGCTTTCGTTCTCGGGGGGAGCTGTACTAGCTGGCTCTGTATGATTTTGCGATCCGCCGCTGAGAGATTTGGCGTTTGGGAGAGGGTTTTGTAATCTTCCAACCAATTAACTCTGACTACAGTTTTCTCTGTCCAGAGACCAGAAAAGAAGGAGTCGTAATAGGGCATGGCAAAGACAACATACCTTCCTCTGCACCCTGTAGACTTGCCCACCCCCCCAGCTCACTCCTCGCCCTCGCCCTCCTCATCAGAGCCTTCGTTCGAATCCGTTCAATATCCCGCTCCCTCTCACTCTTCTCCACGACCACCTCCGATTTCGTAGCACCCTCACTTATGATCTCCTCGTCAGCCTCTTCATGCTTTTCTTCTTCTCCCTTTTCCCCATCTTTCCCCCGTAATCTATCCAACCCATCCAACGCGTCCCCCGCAGCCTTAGCAGCCTCCTTCCAGTCCTCTAATTTTAGATAACAAGCTGACACATTACTCTTCAACACCGCGATTTCATAGTCCAGATAATTTGGACATGTAGCCAGCGCTTCCCCGTATTTCTCTATCGCGTCTTTGAACTCTGATTTTGCGAACAACGCATTCGCGGCTGCTTTTTGCGTGTTGGATTCGGAGAGGAGGGTCTGGATGTGTAAGTCTTTAGCTTGGAGGCTTGGGGAGGGTACACCGGGTAGATGGGGGGAACACACGGCTTCTTGCTCTGCAGGAAATCGTATCACTTCTTCAGGCTCAGATGCTATATCTTGAGATTTGGTCTTTGGGTCGCGAGACGGGCGCTGGAATCGTTCGGTGCGAGATGCCATTTTGAGGGTTGTGGATGGTGTTTGTTTGCGGAAGAAGAGAGCGCGGAAATGATCCGCTTGCCCCTCCGTTCAACATTTCCATTTCTACACCCCTCATTCTACACTCCAGATTCAATGTATACAAATTAATGCAATATGGCCCCTAGAACAGAGTAAATACCCCTCCCGACTGTTCCTATCCTAATTCCGGGAGTTTATAACTAATGATGAACAGCTTTCCATCCATTCGCGCCTGTATCTTTGACATGGACGGACTCCTGCTCGATTCCGAAGACAAATATACACTGTGCACGAATGCCATCCTCAAGAAATATAACAAACCCCCTATCCCCTGGTCCATAAAAGCGCAACTCCAAGGAAGGCCCGGTCCACAAGCTGGCGCAATCTTCCACGAATGGGCACAACTCCCCATCTCGAAAGAAGAATATCTCATTGAGCAAACCGCCTTGCAGAAAGAACTATTCCCATCTTCTCTCCCACTCCCAGGCGTTGAAAAGCTGTTGTCGGATTTGAAGACCGCGAAAACGAAAGAAGGGGCCCTCGTCCATGTTGCTCTTGCGACAAGTAGCCACTCCACGAACTTCAAGCTTAAGACCGACCACTTAGAAGATTTATTCTCGGTTTTTAAAGCAGAGAGGAGGGTGTTAGGTGATGATACCCGGATACCTGCCGGGAAGGGGAAGCCAGCTCCAGATATTTATGAGTTGGCGCTGAAGATGGTGAATGAGAGTTTAGAGGCTGGCGAGCGGGAGATAAAGAAGGAAGAATGCTTGGTTTTTGAGGACAGCGTTCCTGGTGTGGAGGCGGGCAGGAGAGCGGGAATGAGGGTGGTTTGGGTGCCACATATTGAGTTGTTGGGGGAGTATCGGGAGAGGGAAGCAGAGGTGTTGGCGGGCACGACGGGACAGGGAGCTGAGGAGGGGATTGGTGGGGAGGTGGTGGGGGAGGTGAATGATGGGTGGGCGGAGCGTTTAGATGATTTGGTTGCTTTCCCTTACGAGAGATTTGGGATTGTGGTTGGGGGTTGAATATCGGACTACTGTAGCTTAGTCTAGAGTGAGGAAGATATTGTTAAGATGGATGTACTAGAATAAAATATCCAGGACTTTAAAGGTGGATCTTCACTCACATAGATCGCCCCCACATCAATATCAAAATTAAATTCTCAAAAAGTTTTAGAGAAGAATCTTTATTGCCCATATCGCTTTCTACCCCCTCCCCCTCCTCTCTTCTCAACATCAATATTCAATTCTTGATCCTCGAACAGGGTAATTCATGTACAAACTTCTTATTTAAGCTTCTCTCTCTTGTGGAATGAGGGGGATTAAGAGACAGAGGGGAATTGGACTGGAGGTTAGAGAATCGGATTGTATATATATAAAGATGTGATCATTTCGATATTCCCCTACACTCCCCGTTTTAGCACACACACAAAACAGACCACTAGGTACCTCACAGCATAGACAAAAACATTTACAAATGCGCCCTCGCCTCCCTCCTCAACGCCTTCTTTCTATCCACCACTCTATCCTCCTCATCCAAGCCCTCAAGTTGACCCCCCTTAAACAACTCCCTCGAAATCTGGTCCGTAAGTCTCAACACCCGAGTCGCGACTGTCGCACCATCCCTCCTGTTCTTGCCCTCTCTTCTACTCTGTGCAATTCTCTCTATAAAGTCCCACAGTCTCCCGCTCGCTACGATCTTCCCATCCTCTTTGTTCCTATCCGGGGTCCATTCCTGCGCGAGACGGAACCGGGCCTGGATACGAGAATTGCGTGATTTGGCGACGAGGAGAATGCCTTCTTCCTCGAAACGAACGTGTGCGTTTTTGAGCGTTTCTTTATTTACAGCTTCGAAATAGGAGAGGTCGCCTTGGTGGTAGAGCGTTTTTCCTAGCTAGGGGCCGTTAGATAAGATAGGAATGGGGTGGGCGATATTTACTAATTGTACGCTATCTTGAGCTTTCTTGACGTCTAGCCAGGGATCTCCCCGATGGTCGGAAGGGGGTGTCAGACCCATCATAGCGACTGCTGCAAGCCAGAAAGCTTCTACAAATGGCCAGATCAGGAAACAGTAGAAATCGTAGTTTTCTCTTCCAGCTGCTCGTTCGACATCAGATAATCCAACTGTGATGATCTTTCCTTCAGCATCTCGAACCAACTCGACGACATGATCAGCTTCAAGACCTCGAAGTGTATTATCAAGGTTTATAGCCAGTCCTTCGATCGGGTAAATGAACTCGCCTCTGAAAAGCTGCGAGAGGAATAGTACTTGATTCCGTAATTCTTCGTAGGAGATATTTTGGTTTTCTGGCCCACCCCCACGTTTAACTCGTGTGTACATCGCTGCGCTGACCAGGGCTTCAGAGATGAAGAGATGAATAGTCATATTGCGGTAGAAAGATAATTGGAACCTGTCGACGGCAAAATATGTTTGCTCTGGTAAGCCTTCGACAACTCCGACTAGATCTTTGCCAAGAACTTCAAGACCACGATCAATGACCACCGAAGTCGGTGCGTTTCCAAAATGAGCGACTCGCCCACCTTTCGCACGTACTCGATCACTCAGCCATTCCACTCTTCTGATTAACTCTGCCTTCCCGACTCCTCTGCCTCGAAGAGTTAGGAGAACAGTACCAATCAAAGCAGTAGGCATCACAACCGAAACAGCATTGATGTCAGAAAGAACTTTATATCCCATGGTGCGGAGAAGCCTCTGTCGACTTTTCGGATCCCTGATGTTTTTGAAATCCATTGATTTCGGAATACCTGTTATCCGAGCTTGTTGCTCTTGAACGAATTGTCTCAGACTCCACGGTTCATGAAATCTAACATCTACACGACCAAGTTTCAACGAGAGAACTGATGAAGCGGAAAGGAAATCCGCCAAATTCTCCTGCTTTTTAGGAACACCCAGTAATTCTCCAACATAACCTTCGGTTTCGATGACTTTATCGTACTGTGTACTGACTGGACATATAACCGCATCTTCCACACGACCTGAAAGTATACTATCCAGAATGAAGCTCAGGATACCAAATTTTGGAGGTAAAAGTTTTCCCGTTCTCGATCGACCACCTTCGATAAAACAGTCGAAATTAAAGCCGCCTTGAAGCAAAGTATCTATATATGATTGTACAAGTGTAGTGTAAAGCACGTCGTCCCCGAAACTTCGTCGAATATACATGGCTCCTGCAAAAGTAAGCAATATTCCATAACCAATATTCGAGAAGACTTACCCGCATGCTGCAAAAAGCTACCCACTAGAGGGAAATTCAAATTATCGCCCGCTACAACCGTGGGGAGGGCTAATCCAAGTCGATAACATATTAATTGCAAAGAAACATAATCAACATGTGACCGATGGCACGGCAAGAAGATAATGCTCTGTTTCTTCTTCTCCGCAACCTTAGCCACAGTTCGTAACCTTAACACTTCTTCACTCGAGACATGAATGCCTGTCCCAAATTAACAGCCACCCTTGAATCCCCTTCACAAAACATACCTTGATGATAAGCCCTGGTTAAGAGCTGGGTACATAAATAATAGGCCCCCCGAATGAACGTTTTACTCTCCATCTTGCAGATCATATCTCCGGTCCACTTCTCCGACAAGTCCTGCAAACTTTGTTCAATAACCGCTTTCCTCTGCGATTTCTTCGCCGCATACAAAATATCATCTTTATTCAGCAATCCTTCTTTCTCTTCAACCGCTATCCTCTTCTCTGCCAATTCCGTGATCTTTCTTTGTAAGATGGGGGTGGAGAGGATAGCCGCCGTCATATTCTCCGAGAACCCGGGATAGAAAACTGGTTGCCCGATGAAATTATCGTAGGCGCGCCATCCAGTCTATGAAACTATTAGCTTTATATCCCTCCTTGTTGTTTTGTTTTGTGGGAGACCAAAAAACATACGCCGGAAACATGCAGCGAAACCTCTCTCAGGAATTCCAACGGACTGGTCCTAAATCTCGCCATATTCTCCACCAAATTCCGCTCTTTATCCCCTCCATCTTCCCGTTCGTTCGGCGCAATATACCCGCTTGGATGGAGCGTAACCTGATCGCCCAGGATATCCAGGTCTGGGGCCGAGGTGCGACGTTTCTCATCTGCTAAATCAGACATTCTGGATTTTTGATCGCCTTAAAGATAGAGATATTGATAGCTGGTAGTCGGATAGGGCGGAATCATGGTTTAAATTATCGAGAAAGATAGAGATAACAGAGATATGGAAACAAATATTTGACGGCGATCCAGCTTGGTGGAGTGAAGTCTAAAACATGTCATCGACTAGGGTGAAGCCGAGGTCTTATTAGCGCGAACCTTAAATTCTGCCACTTTCCATTGTTCCACCGGTTCTCAAGTTTTAGCGATTAGGTAAGCATATGAACCCCACCCCACCACAACATCCGAACATTTTCAAATCAATAATCAACCCCAAGAAACATCCACGACCGTAAAAACATGCCAAAACCACCACTCGCACAAACTCTCCTCTCACGCGCCCACTCCCCCAGCAGCGCCTCACGTATCTACACGGAGAAAATCAAACAACGCCCACTGCACCTGAAACCGACCACCACTCCCTCCTCCACCTTAACCCCCACCCCGCAGACCCAGCGCCGGCAGGCCCGCGCGCAGAAACAGCTCCGGAGAAAGCGACAAAAACCCGCGCCGCTCTCCTCGCGCGAGAGACGCAGATTATGTCTATATGACATCCCACGGCACGCGCGGAAATACGCCATATACCAGGGGCTGAACGAGATGTGGAACGGGTATGTTCTCGAGATCTTGGGGTTTGAGGGGCAAGGGGCGCGAGGGGGCGCGGTGACGCCGCAGATGGCGGCGGTGCTGTGTGCGGGGGACTTCCACGGCGCGGAGCTGCAGTGCGTGCGGTGCAAGTGCGTGAGCAGGGTCGGGGTGCGGGGCATTGTGGTGAGGGATTCGCGGGGTGTTTTTGAAGTGGTGACGAGGGA